>PISX010004679.1:0-117615 GCA_004024625.1 Mellivora capensis | reverse complement strand
GCCTATCAGGATGGAGCTTGGACAAGGTCCCTTTTAATATAGTCCCTTCAGTATATACTAGGATATATATTTCATTATTTAAGAATATAAAATTTGCTTCCCACTTGGAATATTAGCTATAGAATATACTTTCTTCATAGCTTTTCCTACTCTTTTTAAAGAGACCCACAGATTTCTGATGGATTTACCTTTAAAATGTCTGGGAATTTTGGGACGCCTGGGTGGCTCAGTTGGTTAAGCAGCTGCCTTCGGCTCAGGTCATGATCCCAGCATCCTGGGATCGAGTCCCACATCGGGCTCCTTGTTCAGCAGGGAGCCTGCTTCTCCCTCTGCCTCTGCCTGCCACTCTGTCTGCCTGTGCTCTCTCTCTCTCTCTACCTCTCTCTCTGAGAAATAAATAAATAAAATCTTTAAAAAAAAATAAAAATAAAATGTCTGGAAATTTTAAGTAAGCTCTATGCCCTATATCGGGCTTAAACTCATTGGGTTTAAACTCATCCGGCTTAAACTTAAACAGCATTGCACTAGCAGACGCGTCTACGGGCGCAACGCCGCGGCCCTGAGCCAGGCGCTGCGCCTGGAGACCCCGGAGCTTCCGGTGGAGGTGAACCCTGCCAAGCCCCGGAGGGGCAGCTTCGAGGTGACGCTGCTGCGCCCAGACGGCAGCAGTGTGGAGCTCTGGATTGGGATTAAGAAGGGGCCCCCATGCAAACTGAAGTTCCCGGAGCCTCAAGAGGTGGTGAAGGAGCTGAAGAAGGACCTTTCGTAGGGTGTTTTGGATAGAAGTCCTCAACGCTGAGCTTCCTGTCTCTGGTGATGTTGGAGCATTTATGATGGAACATGGCCAAACTTTAGTCATGTACCTGAAGTCGTGGTTTCTTCCCCTCCAGAAAGGATGGTTCATTTGTGAGGCAACCCGCTAGTAAGGCATTGACTTGGATTTGGTTCAATAAAAGTTGAAATAAAAAACAAACAAACAAACAAAAAAACCTCATGGCCCCAGGATTAACAGTCACATGCCCATATGATTCCACTCATGCGAAATTTAAGAAACAAAACAAATGAGCAAAGGGAAAAAAAAGAGAGAGAGGGAGCAAACCAAGAAACAGAAGCTTTTTAAAAATTTTTTTATTTAAATGCCAATCAGTTAGCATACAGTGTAATATTAGTTTCAGGTGTGTGATACAATATTCAACACTTCCATACATCACCTGGTTCTCACCACAAGTGCCCTCCTTAATCCCCACCTATTTAACTCCACCCACTTCTCATAACCATCAGTTCTCTATATTTAAGAGTCTGTTTATATATGGCTGTTTACACACACACGGTACATATACATGTACTCCGTCTTCCTTATTCATTCATCAGTCAAAGGAAACAGGCTGTTTCTGTAATTTGGCTATTGTAGATAATGCTGCTATAAACATTAGGTACATGTATCCCTTTGAATTAGTGTTTTGTTTTGTTTATTCTTTGGGTAAATACCCGGTAATGCAATTGCTAGGTCACAGGGTAGCTCTATTTTTAACTTTTTGAGGAAACTCCATACTGTTTTCCAGAGTGGCTGCCCCAGTTTGCATTCCCACCAACAGTGCAAGGGGGTTCCCCATTCACTATCCTCACCAACACCTTCCGTTTCCTGTGTTGTTGACTTTAGCCATTCTGACAGGTGTGAGGTGACAGCTCATTCTCATTTTGATTTGCATTTCCCTGACGATCAGTGACATTGAGCATCTTGTGTTTGTTGGCCATCTGTATGTCTTCTTTGGAAAAATATCTAAAGAAACAGACTCAGCTATAGAGAAGAAACTGATGGTTCCCAGAGGGGAGGTGGGTGAGAGTAAGTTAAACAGGTGGTGGGGATTAAGGAGGGCACTTGGTGTGATGAGCACTGGATGATGTGTGGAAGTGTTGAATCACTCACTATATTGTACACCGAAACTAATATTGCACTGTATGTTAACTGACTGGAATTCAAATAAAAACTTAAAAAAATAAAGTATTTGAAAGTTTGATGGAAATCTTTAAAACTTTAACAAAATAAAATAGGAAAGCAATTATAATATGTGATAAAATGTCACCAAGTTTAATCTAGTTTGTTTAAAATCTTTAATTATTACATGTTTTGATAGCTTCTGGAAAGTGGTTTTTTTTTATTTAAAACCCAATAGGAAATTTATTGGCATTTTCTCCTTCAATACTATATTTAACCTGTGCATCCTTGAATACTTCCTTCTGTGATTAACAAGGAGGTTAGGGAGTGGTAAATGGTGAAGAAAAATTATACCAATTACTCCATGGCTGGCAATTTGCTTTAGCCTTTATTCCCAAGGCACTGCTCCCTGAATGTAATTCAAGTAAACTTATCCTGCATCTATAAAGGCAAATTTTTTTCACATCAGTTTTTAAACTCAGTCTAAAGAATATTAGTAAACATTTTTTAAAGTAAAAGTTTTAATATGAGACAAATGTTTTAGTATTTTCTTCTTTAAACCATGTGAACCTTGGCACTAAATATGTTAATACAACAAATTAAATATATGTTTATTAAAATATCAGCTTTGGAAAAGAAAACAAAATGTTTATTTCTATATGTATGCATGTGCATTCTAAATCAGTTTTAATGTGGTTAAATATGTTCAAACATTTTATAGCAATAGTTTATTTCATTACTGTAAATATCTATATTTAAATATTCCAAATGGACATATTACATATAGTCTTTCTATACCACAGAATGATGCCCTCTCTATCTTTGAATCATTTCTCTAGCTCCTTAAATTTTTGTTTTCTTATTATATATCACAGAGGAGAAATTGTTTGTATGTTTATTGCCAAATACATTTGTAAAGCAGAAACATTCAAATTATTTCCATTTATCTATCTACTGATTAATCTTATTTACTGGCTGCATGATAACAAAATAGTAATTAAATATTGGATTAATATTTTATGCTGCAATACCCAAAGTTAGTCATGAAATCAATGTAACATTTGAGATGTGACCCAGTTGCTTTTCTTTCTGCATATGAAAGAACAAGCATGAATTATACAAAACCCAGTGAAACTTCTTATTTCTCGGAAGGAAGACATCATTGTTCTTAGAACTGAGGATATTAGGGTGAACAATCTAGATAAAGTCCTTTCCTTCATGTCACACACTCCAGTGTCAGACGGGGAGGAGGAGGTAGTGCATAAACAAATAAATAATTGATTATATAAGTGAGATAGTTTAAATAATGACAAAAAGAGAATGAAGACAATAAAAGAATCATAAATAAAATCCATGGTTGGTGATGAAAACCTAAAAAAAAAATTAAATACCATGATCAAGGAAGGATTTTTCTAAGGAGATGAGATGTAATCTGCAACTTAAATAATGAGAAGTTAGATATATTGATATTTTATGGAAGAAGAATAACAGAAAGAAAAAAAAATACATAGAGAGAGGAATGTAGAGACAGAGGACTACCTCATACTCAATATTGGATGTGATAGAAAATGCTTCCCTTGTAGACTGAGTTTAGCCTGAACTCACTGCTAAGCCCATTCTAGACCTTGATAATTATTAAGGTGGTGGTGGCTTGAGGGGAAAACCAAGTCCCCTGACCAAGATAAAGATAGATGGAATGTTTTAACAATGTCTTTAAAGCCATAGAACACTTCGGTCATGCAATATAAACATTCAAATCAGAAGCCAGAGGAAGCAAAACTAAACTCAAATCATAAGTCCTGCATCGGGATAAAAAAGGATTAATAAAAATATAAAAGGAAAAACTAAATTATGAAATAAAACAGTGGAAGTTTCATGTTTGAGTCATATGGAATTGGGTATTAAAACAAATGAATAAGAAAACAGGTAGTGAAATGTAAGAAGAGAAATAAATTTCTCAAAAGCTGGAAATTAGTGCCAAAGTTGACTGCAAGTAACAATACCACTTGAGACTTCATAGAAATATTAAGAGAATCCACCGCACATCCCAGTAGATATGAAATAAAGATTTAAGATCATTTACTGTAAAGGGGGGAGGTAACCTCTATTGCTTCTCAGCCACAATAGGAAAGCAATTTCTAAAATTCATAATTAAATAGAAAATAGTAATAACAATCATTGCAAAAAAAAAAAAAAACAGAACGCAAAATTCAACACTCATTCCTAATAAAATTTTTGAGATAGAATGTCACTTATTATGACAAAACCTATTTACTTAAAACTAACAGCCAATCTCATGGTTGACAATAAACCTCTGTGTAGATTGTTATTGTCAAGAAAGTCAAGCAAGCTCCATTATGGCACCATTTTTTACCTCATTTGAAAGGGATGGCCATCCTATTTATATACTAAAAAATGAATAAAGAAGTAGAACAATAAAAAAAGTATCAAATTACTATTAATGTAGCAATATCACCATATTCCTAGAAAACCAAACAGAATTATCTGACAATTAGTAAAAAATGAAACCAGAGTTAGGCATTTTCAGTTTATAAATGATATAGGAAATCAATAATCTTATTATATATAAATAATAAATGGCTAAATATACATAGGAGTTGATATTTCTAACTGCAAGAAAAAACCCACTCATGAACTAAGTTTCCGATAAATTCATATAAACCATATAAAAACAGTAAACACATAAAATTCCTCTAAGAAAATGAGACCTGACTATATAGAGAGTCAAATTTGTTCAAGATTGAGATTTATAGATATATTATTATATTATGTTATATTATGTATACCATTTCTCCTAATTAGCTAATAAATACAAGTTGATTTCTAATGCAAATATCAAGCATGTTTCTTTTCTTTTTCTTTCTTTTTTTTTTTTTTAGAGAGAGAGAAAGAGACAGCAGGGGAGGGGCAGAGGGAGAGGGAGAAGAGAGGATCTTAAGTAGGCTCCAGGATCTGCATCGACCTGATGTGGGACTTGACTTCCTGACCCTGAGATGGTGACCTGAGCCAAAATCAAAGGTCAGACACAAACAAGTGAGCCACCCAAGCATGCCAAACATGTTTTGTTTTTTAATTTGATGACTTGATTCTAAAATTTGCTGATTTTTTGGCCATAACCAAGATATTTTGAAAGAGAAATACAGATTAGTCATTGGAGGTGAGGCTATTTTGGAGGAAGATTGTCCCATCAGAGAGAATTTTAATTCTATAGTAATCAAAACAGGGTAATTTTAGCACCTTTTTGATGTTAAGGCAAAGAATTAAAAAAATACTGAAGCATAAATGTGTATAGAAAGACACCATCTCTGTGAAACTGTCCTTGCTACAGTTCAATGAGACTCTGTGAGGTCATACACTTGTCTGGAGCCCTGATTTTGGCAATTACAACCCTGGGGACCACTTCAGATCTCCTGGTCTGGAGGTCCTCAGGGATTTTAACTGCAGCACCACAGGACTATTTATATTAATGTGCTTTAAAAGCTGTTGCCTGGAGGTCTGGCTTCTAATCAGCCTGAAACTAGGTGCTAAATGAGATTCCTCCCCTTGGATCACTGACAGGTGTTGGCACACTCTCAAAAATGGGGTCATATCAAGAATAAACCAGGCAGTTTAGAAAATCACAAAGGTTTGAGGGACAACAAAGAGCTAGGGTAAGTTTGAACGAAAAGGATTACCTAAACTAGGCCATGCGTTCAAGACTGAGCTATAGTTTTTGGCTCTGATTCCAAAGGCAAGACAATCAAAAGCAAAAATATACAAATGGGGCTACATCAAACAAAAGCTTCTGCACAGTGAAGGAAATCTTAATGATACAAAAAGGCGACCTGCTGAATGGGAATCAATATTTGCTAATCATATAGCCAATAGGGCTTAAAGCCAAATATATAAAGAACTCATACAACTCACTACCAAAACCAAAGAGAACCAAACATTCCAATTAAAAAATGAGTAGATGATCTGACTAGACGTTTTCCCAAAGAAGAGACAGATGACTAAGAAGCATATGAAAAGATACTCTACATCATCAATCACCAGGGAAATGCAAATCAAAACCACAATGAAACATCACCTTACACCTGTCAGAATAGTTATTACCAAAAAGACAAGAAATAATAAGTGTTGATGAAGATATAGAGAAAAGGGAGCCCTTGTACACTGTTAATAGGAATGTAAATTGGTGAAGCCCCTTATGGGAAACAATATAGATATTCCTTGAACAATTAAAAATAAAGCTACTACATGAAGCAGCAATTCTACTACTATTCAGAAAAATGAAAACACTAATTTGAAACATTCTATACACACCAATATTTATTGAAGCAATATCTATAGTAGCTTAGACATGGAAACAACTTAAGTGTTTGTTGGAATGGATAAAGAAGATGTGGTCTATATATACAATGAAATAATACTTAGCTATAAAAGAAGAATGAAATCGTGCTATTTGCAACAACATAGATGACTTTGAGAGTTTTATACTAAGTAAAATATGTCACACAGATTTAGAAAAATACTGCATGATTTAACTTATATGTGAAATCTAAATAAACAAAACAAAAATGAACAGAACCCAGATTCACAAATACAGAGAACAGAATGGTGGTTGACATAGGGGAGGAGAGTTGGGGGTATGTGAAATGAGTAAAAAGGATTAAGAAGTACAAACTTCTAATTATAAAATAAGTGAGTCATGGAGATATAGTGTACAGCTTGGAGGATATAGTCAATTAGATTTCCAGTTATGGAATAAATAAGTGAAGGGAATAAGAGGCAAAACATAGAGAATACAGGCAACGACAGCATTGTATGGTGGCAGGTGGTAGCTACACTTGTGTTAAGCAGAGCATATAGAGAATCTATAGAACCTATAGAGGACCTATAGAGGAATTGAATCACTACCTTGTACACCTGAAACTAATGTAACACTGTGTGTCATCTATATCCAAATAGAAACAATTTCAAAAAGTAATATTGTAGTAACTTTGTAAGGTGACATAATAGACTTACTGTGATGACTATTCACAAAGTATACAAATGTTGAATCCGTATGTTGTGCACCGGAAATTAGAATAATATTGCATGTCAATCATATTTCAATAAATAAAGTAATTCTCAGCATAAGTTTATGTATTTCAAATATTGTATTCTGTATTAACTGGAAAGAGAGAATATAAATCTATCACCTTAGCAATTACTGCAATGTTAGAGGGATTTGTTAAAAAAAGATGTATTTGCCATTTAAGCATTCCAACCACTCCTATGGTTAAAAAATTAAAATGCATTAGATATTTTGTATATACTTAAATATATACAACATACCATATACTGTGAAGAGAATAAATAAATCAAACATTGCTTTATTTTCCAACTGCCTACTGGACATTTTCACATGAGGGTTTTGCTCATTAAATAGCATTCAAACTGTATTCAGCAGCCACACTTTGTTGGAAATTGGGGATTCAAAGATGAGCACAACGTAACTCTGTAGAACAAGCTTATCGTACTGGTATCTAGAACCAGACTTATCATTCTATCTCTTCTAAACCTGCTTTCATTTTTATTGACCCTCCCAGCCACTCAGCTGAAAACTGAATGTGGGCTTTGATGCATCATCCCCAATAAAAAGATGTCCCTCTTGCTCAAAAACAAAAGCAAAATAAACCAAGAAACAGAAAATACTGAGCATATTAAACTATTTATAAGAATTTATTATATGAGGGGCGCCTGGGTGGCTCAGTGGGTTGAAGCCTCTGTCTTCGGCTCAGGTCATGATTCCAGGGTTCTGGGATCGAGCCCTACATCGGGCTCTCTGCTCAGCAGGGAGCCTGCTTCCTCCTCTCTCTCTCTGCCTGCATCTCTGCCTACTTGTGATCTCTCTCTCTCTGTGTCAAATAAATAAATTTAAAAAAAAAGAATTTATTATATGATAAAGTTATGATTTCAAATATGTCCACAAGTATTAATACTAGACATATGTAAACGCAATGAACATTTGATAAAATTATTCAAGTAACAAATTACATGATACTATGTGTAACTGTGGCAAGATAAAAAGCAATATGATGTATTTTGGCATGGGCAAATCATCTTCAAAAATGTGGAATTTAATAGGTTTGGAGAAAAATGTGTTCTGTTTTAGTTTAATTTTTCTTTGGCTTTTTTATTGTAGTTTTTGACAGTATTCTTACATTGTGCCCCAAAATATCATTATCTCTACAGTTAGTCATTTATATCCATGATTATCTCTTACACATCTTCTCATGTTTTTTCTTTTCTGTATTCTAATAACATGAAAACCATGCAAACTATTTCAAATTATTTTATCCTAAGAACTCTCTAATCCTCTGCCTGCTAGTGGCTGTCTATTTCAAAGAAAAAAAAAAATTGAAGTCCATAGAAAATTCTAACTTCCTGGCAACCTTCTTATATCTGGGAAATGTATACATCATGGTTATGATTAATTCTCTGTATCATCAATCCTGTCTTTCACTAGTAATGACATTCTTTTAAAGAAATTTGATTATACAATTTCCCTTCCATGTTGATCTCCATCAATGATCTTTTAGATGGTGAATGAAGCAACTGAAAACACTTTTCAGATTTTAAAACATGCTTCATACCTTACACCCAAAATTCAACTACATATAAAGAATCATACAAATTCATTTTCATTTCAAAGAAACTCAAATTTAACTTAATTATTATGGAAGAAATGATAAATGATTGAATTAAATTAAATTAAATTCTCTTTAAATGTTAAGTAAAAACTATGTACAAACATGAATTGAAATGTAAAAGAAATAGTCATTTCAACCAAGAAATAAGATACACTTTTGGTTTCCTTATTGCAGTTGAAAAGAATGCTACAAAGGGAAAAATTGCTTATCTGGAAAATTTGTGGTTAAAATGGAATAACATCAGATTAATATTTTAAAATTAATATTAATAAATATAAAAGTTTTCAATTTAGAGTCCTTTCCTCTCACTGTTTTTACTAAAATCTGTTTGCTCTTTTATGTTTAATCACATTCCTTTGCCTATTAGAAGCAATACCTTACATAAAATATTTAAATATATATTTTTACACTTATGATATGTGGAATATATACATTTGAATATATATATAACATTTTTGTCCCTGTGATTCTATTAATCATTTATTTGATTTTTCTTCCCACATCACATAATTTTATTATTACATCAACATACAAAACATATATATATATTTATATGTATAATATATGTACCTATATGTACACACAGAGAAAAGATAATGCTATAAAAATCATGGAATTCAAGGTGATCCTCAAATTTAACCCACTATAAAATATATTTTACTGCAAAGAAGACAGGATCGATCCTTAAACCAACTTATAAAATGATGACACTTTCTTTATACTGAGAAATAATTTTTTTAAATGAGAGACAAATTTGGTAACCTCCAAATGACCATTATACTACCTGGACTCTAAAGGAGTTAACTACAAGCCAGACATCTCAATCTGTAGAGGGTCCCTGGGAGCCAAGAAATCAGATTCATTTGCAGGATTATCTCAGGTGCAGAATTTCTTAATTACTTTTAGACACATCAGAATTGAACCCCAATTCTGCCTGAAACTTTTGCTGCGATGATTGTCATTCTGCTAAGTTTATTGCTAAAACTGCTGTGTGTGACCATGTTCCACATTTACCTTTAAGTTTAAGCAAATTATGAAAAGCAGGCTTGTCAAAGCTGTCATAGCTGAATATCGTCATCATCACATAACTGTTTGGACTTAAGAAAAAAGTTCAAACTGTGAAGGGTTTTGGAAGCAGATGGTTGAAGAAGATAGTCTGGAAGGACTTTCCAGGTTTCTCTCTTTAAAATATCATGCCATGGCTTTAGTGTCATTTCTGCTAAAATGGCAGATAAAGAAATTTAGGCTCAGAAAAGAACACCTACTTGTCTAAGATCACTGAGGTAGTGACAGAGTCGAGGTTTGGACCCAATTTTCAGTGGCTCCAAATTTCACTACTGCATGCACGAATGCCTTCTTGCATGTCATGATTTGTTCTTAAAACACATATTTGCTGGTTTTATAACTCCTGTTGACAGCATGTAAAGGCCTTAATTCTTTCAGGCACTTGCCTTTTTTGACTGTCCTTCTAGATACAGACTGGGATGGGTCCACCAGCAACTCAGATGGCTAATCATATGACATATGAAATTCCATAGGAGTCAGAACATTCCTTGTACTTCTCAGTTTTTACATGGGTATGGGATAAATTGGTTTCAGAATCCATATAGAAGATGACCTGGGCATTATCTTTATTCTGCCAGTTTTATAAACTTAGCAAGACTCCAGAGGTGTAGAGAACTTGCAAGAGAAGACACAATTCTTAGAAAAGATTTATCAATGAAGTTGGCTATAGGAAAAGCTTAGAGGTACAATATGATAACTTCTAACTCTGAATAATCCCGCCAAAAAGTTATCATAAAACACAGCTGGGCATCTAGAATTTGTATCTTAAAATAGTTAAAACTGCTGCCATTTCATTTAAGTTGGAACATTTGCTAAAATACGTAGATAATACTAGCAAAATAGAGTTCACAGGAAGGACCAAAATAGCAGTATTTTCTGAATGAAAGTACTGGTTTCAAACAGTAATCTGAAAATGCTTGTTTAACCTTCAAACAAACTATATTATATATTTTATATATATAATTTATTCATTTTAGAGAGAGCGAGAGAACACATACATGGTGGCGGGGGTGGTAGGGGGACAGAGGGAGAGGGAGAGAGAGAATCTCAGAGACACTCCACTGAGCAGGGAGCCCAGCTCTGGCCTTGAGCTCATGACCCTGAGATCAAGACCTGAGCTGAAATCAAGAATCTGATGCCTAACTGACTGAACCCCCCTAGAAATGTAGAAAGGAGATGTGCCTTGGTTTCTCTCTTCCTCCAGTTTCTAATATTCAGAAATATTATGAATGCAGGCACCCCGCTCCCAAACAATATATTTTTAAAATTAAACCTGGCCCATGACTACAGCCCAGAAAGAACCAAAAAAGGCATTTGCAAGAAGCAGATAGCTTTATCAGTTATTATTTGTAGGGTGATGCAAGAAACTTATGCTCCCTAAGTTTCCTGCATAGCTAGGATCTATGTAGTAGTGAACTGGAGTAAATGTGTAGAGTTTCCTTAATACAGTTGACTAAGAATTTGCTTTGAACCATTATATGGAGGATTTGATTCCTTTGTAGTTATAACAGGTGAGCCACTATTAAATGAACCATAAAGTGTCCATTAATAATAACTGGGAAAAGATAAACAAATTGCATAGAATTATGGTGCTGAAAACCAAACCTAGATCAGATCCAGATTGGGGACAATTATGTTAACTACTTGAGACAAAGGACCTCATCAATATAGGAAGGGTGAGGGGTTAAAAACAAACCTCACAATTTTACTGTGTCTACCTCTAGGCATTATTGAAGGCATTTACAGGAATAAGTAAAATATCTTTCACCATATAGCAAAATGTGCTTACTTTGGCCAATAATCTTTGTAAGCTGGATGTTCTACAGGGTGAGCTAAATCCTTCTCAATTTTTGTTGCTGTGTCTGTAGCAGGTACTGAGTAAAGAATTCTGTCAGGTGGTATTTTGAAAGGTTCTTGAACAATTGTGTATGTAATTGAATATACATGTAAGAAGGTGGTTTCCAGGGCAGGTAGACCAGGTAAACTAGATCTTTTACTAAACAGTACTTTTTGGGGCACCTGGGTGGCTCAGTGTGTTAAAGCCTCTGCCTTCGGCTTAGGTCATGATCCCAGCGTCCTGGGATCGAGCCCTACATTGGGCTCTCTGCTCAGTGAAGAGACTGCTTCCCACTCTCTCTGCCTGCCTATCTGCCTACTTGTGATCTTTGTCAAACAAATAAATAAAATCTTAGGGAAAAAAAAACAGTTTTTTTTGAAGAAGGCATCTGTGTACCAGATTCTATTGTAACTTGAATTACAAAACAAACCTTGAGAGCTGGATTGAAAGGTATCCAGACAAGGAAAGGGAAAACACCCTAGTTATTTCAAACATAGGCAATATAATGCAGGGAATTGAAATATCTGTGTGATGGAAGAGTCAAAAACCAGGGAAGCAACCTAAGGAAATAATAAATAGCAGGAACCAGACACTACTCCTATGGCTGAAGGAAAATGGGTGGAAATTGTGTTATAAAATCTGGAAACCAGAGTCATGCTACATAATCTAGAGCCATGGTTGAGACTGCCACATGGGTGCCATGACCATGGAGAGAGGAAGAGGCTGGCAGGAGCTGGAGCCACTGAGAACACCTAGACATCAGTGGCAGAGTTAGAAAGGAGCTGTGCCGTGGTTTCTCTCTTCTCCAGTTTCTATATTCTGCCAGTGCCTCCTGTCAGCTAAAACCAACTAACTCTAAGTTAGTTGGCAAAAGAGGCTTATGCCTGCATGTAGTCCATGAGATCATAGAGCAGAGCAAAGACAAGACAGAGTCAATGTGGGAGCAATAGGCAAATGGCTGGCTCAGTGCTTGTAAACTTACAAAGGGACGTGTCAAAAACACCTTCATTGTCAAGTTGATCGATTATTGGTCTGTTCCATCAATAAGGGATTGAATTTCATCTTGTGCTCATAGCTATTAACAAACAATGGTGTCCTTCTTATCCTGCCACTTTGAATATGTTAAAATCCCCAGAAATTGCCTGATGACTGATAGCTCTTGAACATCATACACTTTTAAGGATATTTTTTCCCTTGTAAAAGTTATTTCCAGACAGATTACATATATAATTGCCCATAGATTGGCCAAAGTGTGGCACTTATGCCTGGTTTACAGATACTTTCAAATTCCTCTGTCTTATATTTTTTGGATTCAAGTTAAACCACTCTGAAGAAATGCTAGTTGCCAGATTGTGCTTAGATGGTGGGGATGCTGAGTTTTAGCTTTCAAGGAATTCAGTGGAGAATTAGACTTTTTGCTAAATACTGGTTCTCAGTATTTTGATAGGTGATATTTAAAAATGGGAACAAATAGTTCAATGAAAGCTTCTCCGATGAGGAGATGCCTGAGTTGAGGCTTCAGGAATGAGTGGAGTGGAAGAAATCACATTTCAGAGATTCGTGATAATGCGACTTCCAGTTGGTATTTTGTAGATTATTTATTTTTACATTCTCTCTTTAGCAAATGTTTACTATCCAAGTAGTAAATGCTTATTGTAGAGTAACTAGTTAATACCCTAAGAAAAAAGAAAAAAAAAGGCTCCATTAATCCAACTAATTGGAAACATTTCAACATGTATCTTTCCAGATATTTTATGCCTAGATGCATATATCAATTTACTTTATAAAAAACAGAATAATTCTTATAAGTGAAAAATAAATCATGCATTTTTTTGAATTATGCATTTTGTATTATTGTTGTTTGCAAGTGAAAATATATTATGAATTTGTTTGTCTGGCAATACTCATAACCTCTGTTTCTTCAATTATAGGGTATGATATTTTGGAGCTTACTTTCTAAAACCAATCATATTTTGTTAGACATTTTGGTCACTGCTAAGTATGCAGGATTATGAGGAATGCTACAATAAGTTTCCCTATTTCTGTTGAAACACATAATTAACTATATGTCTAGGATAAATGTCTAGAAGAATAAGATACATATACTCATATTAAAGACATTTTATACACGTTATCTAAAGAAAATCTTCCTAATTTATAGACACGTATACAATGATTTGGAAGTTAAGCAAGAAGGTGATTGTTTTATTATAAACATCAAAACTAGGTATGATAACTATTGATATGTTTTATTATGAAAGAGTAATTTTAAAAATTTTCTTAAGCAAATACAGTTAAATTTTATTTTTAAAAAGGACACCTGGTTGGAAAACTGGAACCGTGATTTTCTTCAAGTAAAATGTCCTTTTAAAATCTGCTGTGTTTGGGGCTCCTGGGTGGCTCAATGGGTTAAAACCTCTGCTTTTGGCTCAGGTCATGATCTCAGGGTCCTGGGATGGAGCCCTGCATTGGGCTCTCTGTTTAGCAGGGAGCCTGCTTCCCCCCTCTCTATCTGCCTGTCTCTCTGCCTACTTGTGATCTCTGTCTGTCAAAATAAGTGAATAAAATATTTTAAAAAAATCAAATCAAATCTGCAGTGTTCTTGATTGTTTATACTCAGTTTACTAATGCTGAACACTTTTATTACAAAAGATTCACTGCTGTATATTTAAACAAAGATTTGTAAGACTTCCTACAATATCTTATATAAAAAAGTAATTGTCAGATATTAGCATTTTGGGGAAAAATCTTATACGATTAAGCAAGTTGACATGAGATTGTGGGAAGGGATCAATAAAATTTAACTTGGGGTGCCTGGGTGGCTCAGTGGGTTAAGCCCCTGCCTTCGGCTCAGGTCATGATCCCAGTGTCCCCGGATCAAGCTCCGCATCGGGCTCTCTGCTCAGCGGGGAACCTGCTTCCTCCTCCCTCTCTGCCTGCCTCTCTGCCTACTTGTGATCTCTGTCAAATAAATAAATAAAAATATTTAAAACAAAAAGAAAATTTAACTCAATATTTCTGTTGTAATAACAGACCAGTTACTTAAGAAATTTTTTCAAACTACATTTGCCTCTACAATCCTGCCCATTACTCACCCAAAGCGTCCAGGGCATTTTGCTTGTTCCTTCCTTCTTTCCGTCCTTTTTCTTCCTTTCTTCCCCCTTGCCTGCCTCCTGCCTTTTTTTTTTTTAATTAAAACTCAGTTCAGATCATGTTTTTTAGTACACAAAAGGAAATTTAAATAGCCTATAATCTCACCATCCAGGTAATCATAGAGTAATTTTAACTAAAATGAACACAATTATCTGCCAAAAATGTCAGTATTAAATGGTACAAATTGAGAAACAAATATTTCTTTTCTTTTCCTTGACGCTGTTGCTTAAAAGTATTCACCAACAGTTTTTCTTTCTTCTTTTAACTAACAGTTTTTCCTCTGCATATTTCCAGAAAAATAATATACGTGAACCAGTATATATGTAAGAATAATATCTCTATTTCTATATTTAGCTATAGGTGGATATGCATATTCTATTTTTTAAACTCAGAATAAATCTTACAGTGTGCACTGCTCTAAGCTTTTGAGAACATTGCATAAACAGATAGATCTACACATTCTTTTTATTAATGCCAAATTATTTTGCTATGTGGATACATACCAATTTTATTTAACTGTATCAAGGAATATTTAGGGATGGATTCTCACATACCCAACATCTTACTGAGAACAGCTATAGTCTAGTTGAGAAAATATAGGACAGTAAATAACAAGTAGAAAATAAAATTTACGAGTTGTTTGAAAAGTGAGATTATCTGATTTAAAATGGGAGCTCCAGAGCCTTTAATCTTGTGCTTTTGCCTCAAATTCTGATGAGTAATTTTCTCAGTAAAATTTAGATTTCTAAATTGGCAAACAGGAAGTCTTCAAAGTGTCTATAAACTTATCTACTATCTTTGTCTTAGGTAAAACATAGTACTTGTTATTATGGACAATTTTGGATCTCATAAGGCAAAACAGGACTCACTTTATGGTCTGATTGTTTTCAAATCGAGAAAGTGAAAGTGAACGCCTCTCAGTATGTTTGTCTAAGCAAGTAAGCTAAAGGATAGACTTGAAAGTATAATTAAGGCACGTATTTAACTATTTGAAACTGTTTTCATACCATTGCCTAGGTAAAACTCCTACCTGACTTTCCTGTGTTACAGGAATTTTGAAATTTGATGCAAACCAGATTCTGGGTACTGCAGCTCTAACTTTTCTAGCGCCTTAAGCACCCCATGCCTTGCATTTTTAAAGACAAATTTCATTTGCTGTTTCTTGGCATTAAGAAATATAGTAAAACAGCATCCCCAATCACATTACTTGTTCTGTTATGAATTCTGTTTGCAATTCCACTACTGCATTCAATATGTGCATTTACATTTAAGTTAACATCAAGAGTTGGATAAGATGATTTGGAACATTTTACATTTAGTGCTAAAGAGAAGACATTTGATATTTATTCGCACTCTGCTCACCACCAGCAATTTCCAGATCTAAAATCACATTACATTCTGTTTCACATATAGTGGCATTTCCTAAGTGTCCTGCCATCATACTTTACTATTATTAAACCAATAACACTGGGTTATAATCTCTCTAGAGGTCCAGAAGGGGGAATCTAAAAGAAAAAAAAAAAAGACCAAAGAGCTTACAATATAGATGTAAATTAAATTATTACAGACATTTTTGTATAATTCTTCCTTAGTATTTAAAAATTTAGAAATAACAATCTGATTCTTAATATATGCTCAGCCAGAGTCAGTGTCTTCACAGAAATGTCACCAGCATATTAAATAATTTTTTTTTTGCATGACTAGGATATACCCACCCAAGGACCTTGTTGTTGTAGAGCAACGTTAAGTAAGACACTTTTACTGTATATTTGTAGAACTAATAGAATGACTTAAATGTGTTTTAAGTGATGAAATATCCTAAATAAGTTTTAGCGTATACTAAGAAAATAAATTCATGATGCTAAGACTTCTGTGAAAAATGCCACGTGAAAAAAAAATGCTGCCCCTAAGTATGTATTGTACACAAATCAAAGAAGAGGAAGGAAAAAAAGATAAACAACAAACAAAAAGCAGCTCTTGTGTCCTAATAGTAAGAGCAAAGCAGACAGAATGTAGCTGATAGCCATAGTAGTTATTACCCTGATATTAAAATTTTCCAAGGGTGAAGTCTGGCCTATTTTGTGTAGTTATTTGCTTTAGAACACTCTCATAGTTTAATAAGACTTTATGTTTTCAATTAGAGAATTAGTAAATTTTAATACTGCTCAAATAAATTCCTATTATTTCACTTTAAATGCATCTACTTTATGTTTTTTTTTAATAGTCATTCTCTTTACCTCATAAGTATCTATTCTAATATTTTGACAAAAACCCTTAGATATGTACTCACTCTTGTAAAATATATAGTACTTCTTTGTGCCTTATAGTTACATAAATTTCACTCTGTTTCTAACTTTATGCATGAATACCCTGTTTTGAGGATCTACTAGTATCACTTACTGTTCATTTGGTCTATTTCTCTAACTGTTGCCCATTGTTTCATATGATCTGTATGGCATGTATTTGTCTAGTGATGAACATCTTAGTTGCCTGCACCTTCGCACTAACAGAAATAATGCTTTGATGACTGTCCTCGTTCATAGTCCCTAATGGACTCATGCTAAAAATATCTCTGGGATACATATCCAGAGGTGGGGACCAGGACCTACATAATAAACCTATAGTTAATGTCATTAATTAGCACCAGATTTTATTCCACAGTAACCATACCTATTTGCTCTAGGGGTATATAGTACACATTCACCTATTTTTTCATTGCCATCATTTTTAATTTTTTCTCAATCTTACAGTTTACAGATACATTCATTGTTATTTTAATTTGCAATTTTGATTAACAGTGTGTCTGAGCATCACATTTTTAAAATTTTATTTAGGGCAGACTTTCCATTCTAGGAGACAGCTATTTAACCCATTGAGCCACCCAGGCACCCTGGAGACAGCTACTTATAAACTCTGCCCCATTTTTAAAAACAACTTTTCCTCTCTTTTTCTTATTAATGTGCAATAATCTTTTGTAGATTTTAAGCATTGTATTATGGGATTTTGACATGAAAGTATCTCATAATTTATATTTATTTATTAATTTTGACATTAGTCAAATATATAATATTTGATAGTATAAAAGATAGTATAAAAGATAGTATAAAAGATAGGTTCTTTTATAAGTACAAACACTAAACATTATTGTAGTAAAAATTTTATGGTTTGAAGTCTTTGGTTCTTACCTTGGTTCTTTCTCCAGTTCTAGGTCACTACCATAGGCCCCCATGTTGCTTCTATTCATGTTATAGCCTCACATTTCACATTTAGGTGTTAAGCCAAAGTAAGGAGGTAACAGTTTGTTTTCCCAAAAAGGTGAATCAATTTTCTCAAATTTATCTGTTAAACACTATTTCCCATTACTTTGTGGTACTAAGTTCACCATATCTTAAATATCAAAATACATACTTTGATCTCTTTGGAGCTCTTTGTTTTGCTAGAATTCCCCACTTTACACTTACTGGGTTTTGTTTTTTTTTTAAGATTTTATTTATTTATTTAACAGAGAGAGACCACAAGTAAGCAGAGAGGCAGGCAGAGAAAGGGGAGAAGCAGGCTCCCCGCTCAGCAGAGGGCCAGATGCAGGGCTCAATCCCAGGACCCTGAGATCATGACCCGAGCCGAAGGCAGAGGCCTAACCCACTGAGCCACCCAGGAACCCCTACACATACTGTTTTTTTAAAGAGTTTTATAGTATGGCTTACTATCTGGTAGGGTAAATATTCTAACTTGATTTGGCTGCTGTTAATTTTTTTTTCACACAATCTATCTAAAAGCAGACAATTTTAACCATGATTACATGAATTTATAAATTTATTTGTTAAGATATAGCATCTTTAGTATTCTGTAGTATAACATATTGTTTTATCTGTGAGGATAGTATACATCTTCATTTATTCACTTCTACTTTTTTTTTTTTTTTCTTTAGAGAGGGGAGGGCAGAGGAACAGGGGGAGAGGAAGATAAAATCTTAAGCAGGCTCCATGCCCAGTGCAGGGTCCCACATGGGGCTTCATCTTACAACCCTGAGATCACGACCTGAGCCAAAATCAAGAGCCAGATGCTTAACCAACTGAGCCACCCAGGTGCCCTGTATTCATTTGCACTTTTATTTCCTTTAATAGAATTTTTAAATTTTTTGTGTGTAATATTTCTATACATTTATTTACTTTATAATGTATATTGCTAGAGAAACATGGTATTTTACTTCTCATATTTTGCTGGTTGGTTTTCCTAGTAGAACGGAATGTTATTGAATTATATGTGTTGGTTCTATAAGTGTTTCTATTGTTTCTTCTGGTTTTCTTTTTTAATTTTATTTTATTTTTCTATTAGAGAGGGAGAGAGAAAGAGAAAGCATGGGTGGGGAGAGATGAAGGAGAAGCAGACTCCATGCTGATCAGGGAGCTCAATACGAGGCTCAATCCTATGACTTTAGGATCATGACCTTAGGCAAAAGCAGCAGTTTAACTGACTGAACCCTCTTTTGGTTTTCAACAATAATTATATTATTTACAAAAAAAAATGAGGCTTCTATTTCTTTCCTTCCAATTCATATATATTCTACTCCATTTTCTTACCTTTAGTGTTTTCTGAGACCAATACCATATAAATTGTGAAAGTAATACTAGGTTTTTCTGTCTTGTTTCTGATCTAAATAGGAATATATCTAATTTTTTAAACTACATTTTCATATCAAGATTTGTACCCATGTTTTCCACGGATTTGTTAAAATTCTTTTTCATGTGAAGGAAAAATTCTACTATGTAATACCTAAATATATTTTTTATCATATGTTGATTAAAAATATGATACCATTTATCAATATTTATTAAGTTCTTCTTCTATATCTGTTGATTAAAAACATGTGATTGGAGAAAAACTAGATAACCTTAGTTATGCCAATGATTTTTTAGATACAACACTGAATGCATGATCCATAAAAGAAATAATTAATAAATTTGACTTCTTTAATTTTTAAAACTGGAGCTTTAAAATTGAAAACTTCAGGCTCCTGGGTGGCACAGTCAGTTAAGTGTCTGCCTTTGGCTCAGGTCATGATTTCAGGGTCCTGGGATTGAGTCTTGCATCAGGCTCCCTGCTCAGCAGGGAGTCTGCTTCTCCCTCTCCCCCTTCTCCCTGCTCATGCTCTCTCTCTCTCTCTCTCAAATAAATAAATATTTCAAAATCTTAAATAAAGTTTAAAAAAAACAAAATAAAATAAAATAAAACTGAAAACTTCTATTCTATGAAAGACCATGTTAAAAGAATAAGACAAGCCAAAGACTAGGAGAATATATTTTCAGAAGACATCTGATAAAGGACTATTATCTAACATATACAAGAACCCTTAAAACTCAATAAGAGGAGTCCCTTGTAGGCTCAGTTTGTTAAGTGTCTGACTCTTGATTTTGGCTAAGATCACAATTTCAGGGTCATAGATTCTAGCCCCACCTCAGGCTCCATGTTCCTGCTCAGTGGTGAGTCCATTTGAGCTTCTCTCCCTCTGCCTCTGCCTCTCCTCCTGCTTGTGTCTGTGTGCATGTGCACTTTCTCCCAAATAGAAAAATAAATCTTAAAAGAAAAAAAACCTCAACAATAAGAAAAAAAATATCTCAATTAAAAAAAGTGGGCCAAAGACCTTAATAAACACCACACTAAAGAAAATAAACAAATGTCAAGGAAGCATATGAAAGGCATACTACATTGTATATCATCAGGGAAATTAAAAAAAAAAAGAAAGAAAAAGAAAAAACACAGAACAATGAGCTACAACTACACACCTATTAGGAGATCCAAAACTTAAAACATTAACAACATCAAATGTAAGGAACTCTTATTCATTGCTTGTGGGAATGCAAAATGGGAGAGCTACATTGGAAGACAGTTAGTGGTTTCTTGTAAAACTAAATACGTTCTTATCATATAATCCAGCAATCATGCTTTAGGCATTTATCTAAAGGAGTTGGACTAATGGCCATACAAAAAGCTACTCACAGATGTTTACAGCAGCTTTACTTATAATTGCCAAAATTTGGAAGCCACCAATACGTGTTTCAGTAGGTGAATGGATAAACTGTGGTACATCCAGACAATGGAATATTACTCAGTGCTAAAAAGAAATGAACTCTAAAGCTATGAAAAGACATAGAGGAAACTTAAATGTATATTACTAAGTAAAAAATCAATCTAAAAAGGCTACATACTGTATGATTTTAACTATATCACATCTGGATAAGGCAAAACTATGGAGACACCAAAACGATCAGTGGTTGCCTGTCGTTGGAAGGGAGGAAAAAGAATTAAATAGGAGGAGCACTGAGGATTTTTAGGATGGCAGACTTTTTTTTTTTTTTAAGATTTTATTTATTTATTTGACACACAGAGAGAGAAATCACAAGTAGGCAGAGAGGCAGGCAGAGAGAGAGGAGGAAGCAGGCTTTCCACTGAGCAGAGAGCCCCAGGCGGGTCTCGATCCCAGGACCCTGAGATAATGACCTGAGCCAAAGGCAGAGGCTTGCCCCACTGAGCCACCCAGACACCCCTAGGGTGGCAGATTTTTAAAGTATTTTCTCTACTTAAAAATCCTCTGTATGATTCCATAATGATGTATACATGTCACTATATAGTTGTCCAAACCCATAGAATATTCAACACCTAAAGGAAATCCTAATGTAATCTTGGACTTTGGGTAATTACAATGTGTCAGTGTAAGTTAATCAACTGTAACAAACGAACCACTGTGGAGGGATAATGAGGGCAGCTTTGCTTGTGCACGGGCAGGGAGTATATGGAAAATCTCTGTACCTTCCCTTCAATTTGCTGGAGACCTCAAAGTGCTCTAAAAATAACTAAAGATGTCCATGTGATTTAGTTCTCCTTTAGTACATTCATTAACATGATGGAACTAGCTAACAAAATTTCTTTGATATTCTTTTTTTTTTAATTTTATTTATTTATTTGACAGAGAGAGAGAGAGATAGAGAGCCTAAGCAGGGGGAGTGGCAGGCAGAAGGAGAGAGAGAAACAGGATCCCTGCAGAGCAGAGGAAACCTATTATGGGACTCTATCCCAGGACTCCATAATCATGACCTGAGCTGAAGGCAGTGGCTTAACCAACTGAGACACCCAGGTGACCCTCATCTATACAGTTTTGAAATAAGACATTATTTTATGTCAATATCAATTAAGATGTGGTTATTTTTGTCAGGTTTATTAAGTTCTGATTTCAAAGTAATGATTGTGACCCTGCCCTTTTTTAGTGTGAAGTTCTGAGATTTGACAAAAGAATATAGTCTTACACCAACTACCACAATCAAGACATAGAAGAGATCTATGGCTGCAAAATTTTCTTTTATACCCATTCATAATCTGCCTTCATACACAGGCCTCTATCATTGTAGCCACTGATTGGTTTTCCATCAGTACAGTTTTGCCTTTTCTGAAGTGTGATATAAATGGAATCAAAGTATATCTCATTTTGAGTTGGGCTTCTTTCACTTAGTGTAATGCATTTGTGATTCATCCATGTATGTTCAGTGTTAATGTTGAGTAGTATTTCACTGTCCAGATGCAATCCAGTTTGTTTACATATTCACCATTATATTTGATTTGTACTCAAATATATATATATTTATATATATATATTTTTTCATATGTGAAGTGTGTATGAAGAGTCATTATAAACTTCCATGAGTAGGTTTTTAGGCTATCATTAAGTTTTCATTTCTTCTGGTTAAATACCAAAGAATGAGTTTGCATTTATGTTTAAATTTATAAGAAACTGCCGAGATATTTTCCAAATTCTTTCTACCATTTTTGTACTCGCATCAGTAATGTATGGGAGTTCCTGTGGCTCCTCATCTTCTCCAGTACCTCTGGTAACTCCAGACTTATTTTTTATATGTTTTATTTTATATATTTTAATGGGTATGTAGTGATAACTTGTTGGATTCATTTAGCATTTCCCTAATGATCGATAATGTTCAGTGTCCTTTCACGATTTTATTTGTCATTGTGTATCTTCCTTGGTGAAATGTCTTTTCAGACATTTTGCCCATTTCTTGAATTGTGTGTTTTTTTTATTATTGAGTTTTCAGTGTTTTTTATATGTTGTGAATCCAAGTCCTTTATCAGATACTTGTTTTACAATTATTATTATTATTATTTTTTTAAAGATTTTATTTATTTGACAGATCACAACTAGGCAGAGAGGCAGGCAGGGGTGGGGGGGGGGAAGCAGGCTCCCTGCTGAGCAGAGAGCCCAATGCGGGGCTCGATGCCAGGACCCTGAGATCAAGACCCGAGCTGAAGTCAGAGGCTTTAACCCACTGAGCCACCCAGGTGCCCCATTATAATTATTTTTATCACAGTCAATAGCTTATCTTTCAAAAAAGTAGAGGTTTCTTTTTTTTTTTTTTGAAGTTCCATTGTCATATTTTTTTTTATAGATTTTTTTCTTTTGGTATTATATCTAAATAATTCATATTGGCCTTTCATTCATAAAGGCACAGACAGCAAATATTTTGGTTTTTGGGCCACATAGTCTGTATTGCAACTACTTAACTTTGCTGTTAAGATGATAAGCAAATGAAAGGTGTGGCTGTGTTCTATTAAAACCTTGTTAACAAAAACAGATGGTAGGCCTTATCCAGCCTATAGACTGTAATTTGCCATCTCCAGGGCAAACACAAAGTCAATAAAATTTCCCCTATTTTTTTTTCAAGATTTTTTTTTAATAGCTGTAAGATGGTCATAGAGGTCTATGATCCATTTTGAGCTAATTTTTATAGTTGGTGTGTGGTATAGGTCAAGGTTTCTTTTTTTTTTTTAATCTTTTTTTTCCCCTCCCCATGTGGATGCTCAACTATCCCAGCATCATTTGTTGAAAAAACTAGCTTTTCTTTTTTGAACTGACTTTGCACCCTTGTTGAAATCAATTGATACATGTGTCAGTTTATTCTCCTGTTGTTGGGTGGAGTGTTTTTAAAATGTCAATTAGAGTAAGTTGTTTGATGTAGTAGTTTAGGTCTTCTATTTCTTAACTGATTTTCTGTCAACTTGTTCAATTGATTAATGAAAGAGAAGTGTCGAAGTCTGTAGCTATAACTGTGAATTTTTCTGTCCACAGGGTTCTTTCAGTACTATCACTTTTGCTTCATGTATTTTGAATCTCTGTCTTCGAGTGCACAGACATTTAGAATTGCTATATCTATTTGGTAAATTGATCCTTTTATCTTATGTAATGCCTTCTTTACCCTTGTTAATATTCCTTATTCTGAAGTCATTCTGTCTACTATTAATGTAGTTATTCCAGCTTTCTTAAAATTAGAGTTTGCATAGTATATCCCTTTTACTTGTAGGCAGCATATAAAAACATCTTTTTCTTATCCAATCTGACAGTCTCTGTATTTTAATTGATGTGTTCAGATCTTTAACATTTAATATAATTGTCAATATGGCTAGTTATTTTCTATGTATGCTGTCTGGGTTTTGTTTCTGTATTCATTTTGTCCTGCTTCTGATTTAAGAATTTTTTAAACTTTCATTTTATCTTCACTATATGTATAGTTACTTTTTTTTTTTTTAAGGTTTTCACTAGTTATCCTATAATTTGCAGCTGTGGTCCACAGACCCAGTCTGATTGCTGACTGTATTGGTATGGCCCCAAGTTAAAGATGTTTTAAAAATTTTTAAAGAATTTTAAAACAAATCAAAATAAGTCAAAACAAAAATAAATAAGAATATGAGATAGATATTGCATATGGTACATAATGGCTAAAATATTTACTATTTGGCCCTTTTGAAATGTGTTTTCTGGCACCTGGTTAACTATGTCCATCTTTAATTAATCACAGTCTGCCTTTGTATTGTGTGATACCACTTCATGTGTAGCGTAAAAACTCAGGAAAGATACACTTCCATGTCTTCCCTCCCATCTTTTGTGTTATATTTGTCATACACTATACTTTTAAAAATGTCATAAACATAAAATGCATTAATGCTATTCTTCTTTGATCAATTGTCTTTTACAGCAAATAAAAATAAGTTTAAATGGCTTTCACAATATTCTTTATTTTGACAATTTCTTGAAAGCTTCATGTCTGTGTATAGATTCAGTTTTCTGTCTGGTCTCATATTCCTTCTGCCTAGAGAATTTATTTTTTAAACTTGTAGAGCAGATCTTGTCCTAATAAATTCTCTGAGTTTTTGTTGGTTTAATTTTTAAAATTTCTTTGTCCTTTTTCAAAGGTACTTCTATTGGGTTTGAATTATGGATCAATAGATTTTTATGTTTACTTTCCCCACTTTCAAGATCCACAATTATCTTCTATCTTACATAGATGCAAAATCTGTTCCACATCTTATTTTCTTCCTGTCCATTTAATTAGTTTATTTTCCCTTAATTTACTTCAAGATTTTCTTTATATTTGTTTTCAGTAGATTGTATGTGGTGTAGTGTGTAATGATATTTATCTTGCTTGACATTTCCTGAGTTTCTTAAATATGTGGTTTACTTTGTTTCATCATTTTTAGAATATCCTCAGCTACTATCTTTTTGAATCTTTTTTTCTCTCCCCTATTCTCTTTCTTTTCTTCTCAGATTCTAATTATGTGTATGTTAGGCTGTTTGCTATTGTCCTACAACTGTTTGTTGCTCTAATTTTGTTTTTGTTTGTTTATTTATTTAATTACTAATTTTCCTCTTTCAACCCATCTTCACGTTCACTGATTCTTCTTTCAATTCAGTTGAATCTACAGATGAGTTTTCCTAAAGTATTTTTAATCTTTGTTATATCTTTGTCCTTTACTTCTAGCATTTTCATTAGATCCTTTCTTTTGTATTTTCATTCAACTTTTCCTGTAGTTTTCATCTTCCGGCTAAAATTATTCACAGAGACTTTCATAGAGTTAGAATAGTTATTTTGAATTATCTATCTCATGGTTTCAGATTATGTTCCCTTTATTCATCTTTTTCTGTTGATTGTTTTATCTGTTGACAATGTGCTATTTCTTCCTTTTATATGTTTCACAAGTTTTAGTTGATTGTTACATGAAGTGTGTAAAACTTTATAGAGCCTGAATGTTAATTTTTTTAAGCCTAGAAATATTCAATCTTTTTCTCCTAAACCATTAGTTTGAAGGGTAGAGTTGGTCTAGTCAGGAGATGAAGTGGATATGGGTTTTGTTGATGCTATCATTACCTTCTGGGCACCAAATCTTCTAATTCTCCCAAGCTCATTTCATGCTTAGAGTGAAGGCTAATTTACTTGAGGTTTTATCACAGTGTTCTTGCTCCACCTTTGGCTTTTAGGCCTCTATCTGCACCTGTACCTTGGAGGGGGCTTATCCCCTAAATCTCAACTCTCCTCCTCTTGCTGTTGTTTCTTAATCAGTCCTTGCTAATGTGCTGATCCTCCTAATGTCTGTGGGTGTGAGCTGGTTGAATAAAGGTGAAATCTTTTCTTTGCTCATGGACATAATTTATCTCCTAGTCTTACATTCTTTAATTTTATATATTTATTTCAGAGTAAATTTAATTGATTAGATATGCACTTTCTTGGTTATAGTAAAAAACTGTGTCTCCCTAAAATTACTACTTTATTATGATCAGTTATATTCCATGTACAGATTAAGGTAGTGGTGAGATATGCCAGAGTATTTTTTTCCCTAAATTTATGCCTTGAGGATAAATGTAACCAGTTTAAATTTTAGGAAAAATGTGTGTAAATTCCATGATCGGCCGACACTCTTAAAGATACCATGATTCTGGAATATCTGAATAGCATCATCACATTTAAAAACCAAATTCCTTAATATTCCTGGACCTGTGGTTTGACATCTGACATTAATTTAGGAAATTATCTATCATTATTACTTCAAATACTGTTCTGTTACTTATTTCTCTTTCTGATATTCCCATTATGCATATGTTATACCTTTTGTAGTTATCTTACAAAATGTGGCACTTTATTTTTGTTTTTTCCTATTAAAAGATTTTTTCTCTCTTTGCTTTCCAGGTTTGGAAGTTTCTATTATCATAATCTTCAAATTCAGAGATTCTTTTCTCAGTCATTTCTAGTCTACTAATAAGCCCATCAAAGGCATTTTTCATTTCTGTAGTGTTGCTTATCTCTAGCATTTATTTTTTTATTCTTTCTTAGAATTTTCATATATCTGTTCTTTTGTTATCTATATCTTTCACTATCACTCTTACCATATTAATTGTAGTTTAAAAAAATTTCTGATCTAGTTTTAACATACCTGCCATATCTGAATCTGATTCTGATGCTTGTTCAGTCTCAACTGGGAGGATGTCTAGGGAGAAATGATGTGGTTAAATCTCTTTTTAAACATTTAAATTAAATTACCTGATGGCATTAACTGTGGATCTTCCTTGACTTAGGATGTTGTTATGCCCCAATAAAATCATTGTAAGTTAAAAATATGAGAAGTCAAACATGGATTTAATACACCTAACCTACTGAACATCATAGCTTAGCCTAGCCTACCTTAAACATACTCGAGACACTATTATATAATAATGACTATTATATAATAACAAGTCTATTATATAATATTTAATATCTCATGTAACTTATTGAATACTGTATATAAAGTGAAGCAGAATGGTTGTATGTGTCCAGAGTGGTTATAGGTGTATGGGTTGTTCACCCTTGTGATTGCATGGCTGAACAGAAGCTGCTGCTCAGCATCTTGAGAGAGAATTGTACCACATATCACTAGCCCAGGAACAGCTCAAAATTCAAAGAATGGTTTCTATTGAGTGCACATTATTTTACACCATCATAAAGCTGAAAAATGTTAAATTGAAATTTTATAAGTTTATTTAAAAAAATTTTTTTTAAATTTTTAAAATTTTTTTTTAAAAAGATACATAAGTTTATTAAAAATTTGAAGATATTTAACAGTTTAGTGAAGTCAAAAAAATAAGTTCTTTGTAAAATCTAGAAAGGTAGAATTAGGAATTAGATTTCAAAGGATTTAGAAAGAATTCCTTATAAAAGCTTTTAATGTTACATTCCTTGTCAAACTGGGACTTGGGAGGGCTTTTGGCATTCCATCCCTGACTGCCTGCCTTGAGAAGTAAGTCCGCAGCAGCACACGAAAACTGGATAGACGAGAGATGCACATTCACTCTTATCCAAGTGTAGCAAAAAGCACCATGTTTCCTACTTACTAGAATGTAGCTTCTACTGCAATTTCTTAGAGCAATGAACCTTTAGAATCCATCTTCCCCACTCAAAGAGCCATTTTCGCCTTTGTCTTAATACCTCGGAGTACTCGCCAGGAGTTAAAACGCCCGCTGAACTATCACCACGGGACTCCTTAGATGAAGGCAGGTAAAAAACGTCTCAGAAGATTGTACAACTATTGTAGAATGATAAAGGAGAGTCTGTTTATGGCCCTCATTTATGAGAAATCACCTGTTGGTCTAGATTACTGTCTGATTCTTATGAATGTGATTTGATAATCTTTGTTTCTTAGATTGGTGTTGTTAACAGAATTATCTTTATTTTGTGCAAATAATAATAGCTAAGACACTTTTTTGACAAGAAATGGAAATAAATTATGAGAATTTGATGTGATGCCTACCTATTGATGAGAAGTGAAATAAGAGTTGAAGAAGGTTATGGAAGGCAATTCTCATCAATGGAATTGGGAAAAATAAGCTTAAACCATAGGCTAAGTGAATAAAGTTCCAGGCAGAAGGGAAATTTTCAAAAAAATTTATTTTCCCTGGAGAATGTTACCAATCTTGGTGAAAACTGCATCTCTTATAGACAAGATTGACAAAATGAGATAATAAGAAACACACCTTTGTTTGTTTTTGTTTTATTTGATAGCCTTCTGGCCATATATCATGTCCTTGGTGCATGAAGCACATGGGCAAATATTATATTCACTTGCAAAATAACTCAATTAAGACATTTGATTATTTATTTTTTAATTATACAGGAGCTGGAATCAAAAACTAAGTGACCATGGAATTCCAAGGATATTCTGTGAAACAATGATGTTTAAAGGGAAACATCAGTGGAAAGAGTTAACAACCTATGAAACAGTCTATTAAATCTAGTAACTACCAAGTGAAACAGATTATTCAGTTGATCACAAATCACCACGTGGCCACAAACCTTTATGAACAGATATCTCTCCATGGTATGACAATCATTCTGCTACAGTGGGCGAATGTGAAAAAACCTAGAGAGGGTAATTGTCTGAACTCTCACTGACTCACAAATAAAATTCTCCTGATGTGATAGGAATGGAAGGCGTGTGCCACCTACCTCACTTTTATTTATTATGATCCAGGGAGATGCACTGGATTTAATGCCATTGACCAGACCATGATACAGGATGTAATGAAAAGAACTGTCCGTCTTGGACAACTTAGGTACCTTGTTCTTGGTAGGCTCAATTTGCACTCTCAATGAAATGGAATCCACAATGCCATAGGGAGGGATATTTGAATTCACCATCATATTGCCATAATCTAGCAAAGCAGTAATTGGACTTGTTAACTATAAAAAGCAACTGACTTGGGCTGTGTGATGGGAACATCATACATGTCCAAATGAGAAGTGAATCAAAGGGAAGAAATAAAAAAGACTAATGAAGGTAATAATAACCTAATCAGTTAGTGGCTTTTGAAGAATGTGTTGACATAAAGAATACTGACAAGAATTCCACTAAGAAGGTGATAGTGTATTTTAAATACTTGGTAGAGAAGAGATCCACTCTGATCCAAGGGAAATATGGGCAGCATCTTGGGCCTTATACAACAATTTCAATGACATAGCCTGGAGGTGTTATGCATAACCTTTTTAGGATTGGTGGATATGGGGCACAATGTATAGTAATTCATATAAAGTATAAAAATGACAGTCTAGAAGGTAGAAAGTTAAACCATGTATACATGGAAATTATATGAAGGAGGGAACTAAATTTACAAATTTAGAAGAGATTATTCTCTAGTCCAGTCATCTTTACTGGAATGTATAATAGTATTGGCCATTTTGGAGTATGGGGCATTTTTGCCATTACTCTTTTCATGCAACTACTAATAAAGCCTGACCTTTGTCCCATTTTGATTGGCCATGCTAAGTGGAAATTTTTGAAATTATCCATGTCCTTCTAAGTAGTAAAAATTAGGCAATACAGAATTGCTAAGGGACAGTACAAGATCTGCATTCTGAATAAGAAAATGGTTGGAGGTGAATTTTCTCTGATCCTTTTTTCAACAGTCTTTTTTCGCCAGGATATAAGTCAGCATCTAGAGACTAAAAGCAAATCGTTAAAAGATTAAAAATTTGTTCCTTTGAAGATTTTAGTTGTCTGTGAAGTTTACCTTTATAGTATCTATATATTAATACTACATAGGAAATATAACAGGTCAAGCAGGATTGATGAATCAATATAGATATGTCTAGTGATTTCTTTAAAATACCAGCTTTGGGGGCACCTGGGTGGCTCAGTTGGGTAAGCATCTGCTTTCGGCTCAGGTCATGATCCCAGGGTTCTGGGATCCAGTTCCTTGCTCAGCTGGGAGCCTGCTTCTCTCTCTCCCTCTCTCTCTGCCTATTGCTCTGCCTACTTGTGCTCTCTCTCTCTGTTAAATAAATAAATAAAATTTTAAAAATAAATAAAATAAAACAAAATACCACTTCTGGGGGGTACCTGGATGACTCAGTCAGTAAAGCATCCGACTCTGAACTTCGGCTCAGGTCATAATCTCTGGGTCCTGAGATGGAGCCCTGCGTCAGGCTCTGTACTCAGTGGGGGTTCTTCTTCTCTCCTTCTTCTCCCTCTCCCTTTCTGCCCCTCTCTCCGCCCTCTCTCTCTAAAATAAATAAAATACAATCTTTAAAAAAAAAAAAGCAGTTTCAAATTCCTATTTCTCATGAAATCTCATGAAATGGAATCCAGTATGACATAAGGATATTTAAAGTCATCATCATATTGCCATAATCTAGTGAAGTGGTAATTGGACTTGGTAACTGTAAGCAGTAAATGTGTTCCTTACGTTGATAACATGATTTATTTCTCTCTTCAAAGGAGGAAATGCAGGAGGAGATAAGAATGTAGTCATTCAAGTGACAAACTGTGAAATTCCTGAGAATATGTGGTGATAGACATTCTCCAAAATTTTGGGGTATAAACCTGGCGATTCACAGACATGTACCCCTGGGGATAAAAATATGTTTATAAAAAATAAAAATCAAAAAAATGCAAAAAAAACAAAAACAAGAAAAAATTTGGGGGAGTAAGTCAACATCTCTCGGTAAGACTTGATTTAAGCAAGAAGCTTGGGTTCAACAGTGCTGTTCAGGTTTTGATAAAATTACATTCCTCATCTAGGAGTCCTTTGAGCTTCTCTCCACACATTTAAAATAATGATATCATAATCTGAATCTGACTCTGAACAATAACAACAACAACAATGCGGAGACTGACCAGCAATCCTTGTACCTACAGATTAAACATTACTCCAAACTTTGCTGTGAAAGAAGGCAAGGAGGTCAACATTCAGAGGCAAAGCTCATACTTTATTGGTCCTTCCAGATAATCACACATCCTTATCACAGTTTCTCAAGCACAGGATGTGTGACAAGGGGTCTTACTGAAACTAGGAGGATCTATTTACAGGAAAGACAAGATATGCTAATCTGCATGTTCTGTGAGTTCTGCTAAACATAGCCTAAGGGACAATGCATACATCTCTTAGCTCAAAGGGCAGCTGTTTGGGCTGAGAAAGCTTCAGGGACCATAACTCCCTTGGGGGTTCCAACAGCAGAGTCCTTGAGAAGGCTTTGACATTCCAAAGGCCAAAACCATCCTCTGAAACCTTCCCTGCCCCCTCAGTGGCCTCTGTGTTACATTTTAGCTAGCCAGGTATTATGGCTGATCTCATGCTCTACATTAACTCCACCACAACAACACATTAAAAGTCTTATTAAGAGTGATGACAGGGGCGCCTGGGTGTCTCAGTGTGTTAAAGCCTCTGCTTTCGGCTCAGGTCATGATCCCAGGGTCCTGGGATCGAGCCCCACATCAGGCTCTCTGCTCCACAGAGAGCCCATTTCCTTCTCTCTCTCCCTGCCTGCTTCTCTTGCCTACTTGTGGTCTCTGTCTGTCAAATAAATAAATAAAATCTTTAAAAAAAAAAAAAAGAGTGATGACATAAGCAGTTCCCATCAGCTCTATGGCCTGACTGAGCAGGTGGTGGTAGAAGTGTTTAAAACTAGAATATATGAGGGCTAGAGTGTTTGGCAGAAATTGAATAAGGCTATCCTGCAGAGACATCCAGGTTTTGAACTCAAAGGCTCCCCATTTGAAAGAATATTTCTAGTTGTTACTGGTCATAGGTAAAATGTAGCCCCATCACAGAAGGGCATCAGATAATTCTGAGGCTAGAAATAATGATCACATCTTGGAAGATGTCAGAAGACCATTTGAAGAGAGATAAAAGTTTATGGAGAGGGAGTGCAAAAATTCAGGATTAGTACATCACATATATGAACAAGTTGTTGCTTCACTGCCAGGGCCGGCAACAAGTGAATCTCCTTGGACCTCCATAACACTTTTAAATTGAGGTCTGAACCTTCTGATTTTTTCCCAGCTGAGGCAAAAGAGGCTACTTAGTTTACCGATAAGAGTTCTAAATTGAAGGACATGTTGCTATCTAGAAATCAATCATACTCTACCCTACAGAAAATAAAACCTTGGTGGAAGAGGCCATGGGCAAATCTGCCCTGGGCAAAACTGAGACCCACTTATTTAGCAGAAAAGAAGGTTGGGTCCTGACCACAGAGGAATGTTTGGATATTTGTAGGCTCTTGAGCTATAGTCAATGGCCCTGTAGTATGTACAGGCAAATGGATCTTTTAAACAGCACATTTTCATATAGGACTCTGATCTGTGCAAATCTCTTGAGGAATTTAGAGGAATAATTTAGAAGTGTCATGTAAATGCCAAACAAAAATATCAGTTGACAGCTCAGAAGTCAAATGAAATACAAAGGCAAAAATAGTCAAATCCCAGAGCAGATGCCAAGATCGTGCACCAATGAGCCAACATGGCATACTCACCTTGCACTGGGTGAATCCACCAATACAAAAAACTGCAGTCACTGCTGACAAGAAGGGAATTGTTTGGAAATATCTGTCAGTAAAATTTCCCCCCAATACGTGCCTATATATGGCTAACAAATATATTATATTGAACATCTACCCAAAGGGCTACAAATTGGTCAATTGTGGTTGATACTTAATCTGATAAGCTTTGCTTACCTATAAAAGATACAACCTTGGAAACTATGATATAACTATTTGGAACAATAGGTTTCAATGAATTTGACCTCCCTGGATGCATCTTATATATAGGCAAGGTTGGTTCATAGTGCTATGGACAAGGAAATGTTCTAAGCATTTACATGGATTAACACTTTTAATACTATAGCAATTCTACAACCCAAAATTTAAAGATGAAGAAACTGAGTCATAGAGAGGTTAAGCATATTTCCCTAGGTCTTGCAGAACGTTAGTGGTAGAGTCCATAAAGTTTGCTTTGGCTTCTCTACTCTTAAGCAGTATCCTATACTGCTTCTTCAGTCACATGTTGATCAGAATTAAAACAAACAAACAAACAAACAAGCAAACAGAAAACCAATTTAGCAATGTATTAGGAGAATCTTAAAATAAGTCATTTTCTGGCACATGCAGCATGTGCCAGAAAATTTTAACACAGTAAAACAAGATCCAAAATAATGGCTGGACATATAGAAATGATTACTCAGATCATAATAAATAATAGACTAATAAGGCAAATAAACTAATATACAGATGCTAAAATTATAACTTTAGGATTCTGACTTTAAAAGCAATTAATAAAAAAGCAGAAACACAATTCATGTTCATTATGATTTGTCACTATGTAAATTTGACACTTTAATTTAAAATTGGAAGGGCATATCACAAAACGTTGATTGTGAATATATTTGAGTTGTGACTCTAGGAGTCATTTTTTCCCTCTTTTGATTTTTATGCATTTTCCAAATTTAGGATAACAAACACATTTCCTTTAAAATGGAAAATCATTTCTTAAAAAAGGCTTTCTTCTATTCCTCTGTATGACTAATATTAACCATTGCTTGCATATATTTGCTTGCATATTGGGAAAATAAATTGTTTCCTGTCTATATTCATCACTTCCATAGTGGCCAACTGGTCATCTCTGTCTTTATGTACCATGAGGATATATTTTAATTCCCTTGCATACATGCCATTCAAGCAAAATTCTCCTAATTCTATGAAATTAAGTGTCTTTATTGGTTGGTTTTGCTTTAAAAATGTCTTTTGCTGAATTCAACTCTAGTTTTTTTCTTTTTATTCACATGGAAAGTGAAAGAATACTTGGTAACTAAGTAGTTTTTAGTACACTGTGAAGATCTCTTGCTAATAAATAGATCTGGTCATCCTGTGAAGATCCACTCTGTACAAAGGGAGCTGAAAATACTGCTTACATTCTCTGCCATCTCTACAACTGTATCTTTTGATTTTATTGTAGCTTTTTAAGAAGCATCATAGCTGGATATGACAAAATAATTTACATGCAGCCTAGTAGAAAGCATAAAGCTCATCTTAATAAAATATATGCCAAGGTCATCCCTCTAGGTGAGATAAACATGATATTACTTAGCGTTTAAACATCAGGGAGCAAATGAATTAATATCATTGCAGTAACACATTTAGTTACTTTCAGAATCAGTAACAAAGATAAATAAGGTGTTTGAATTTTCAAGGTATTATTCCCTTTCCGGATATGCATTTTTATAAAGTTCAGAATGTTTTTAAAACTGGTAGGAGCATTCAATAAAGATAATGAATAATGTGTCCTAATGTGTTAACAGTACATTTTATAATGTATATAATTTGTATATAATGTTTATAAGGACTATTGTTTGCCTTGTGACTCAAAGAAAAATTTGACACATTACCTATCTCACAGAGGATGTTTTATAATAAAGCTCTATTTCTTAAATTTTAATCTTTAATCTTTCAAACAAGTGCAATGTTGAAGCCCCTCTTTTGTAAACTCTAGATGTGGTTTAAAAGATTAAGAAAAGTAATTTCTTTTTGTCCATATGCCATTAGATTTTATAAGCAAAACAAGAATATTTGACACATTTCCTCTGTTTTTCATCACCAAAACAAGAGAGTTTGAGAGTATTGCAAATTCATGTTGTACACAAAGCAATGTCATTTCAGTATCAATAGAATGCTTTGACATTTTGACCTCATTATTTCATCAAAATTAAAAAGGAAGATGATTTTATTTGAATGAATATACATACCATCATAAAATTATAATATTGAGAATTCAACATTTTTTATTAAATAGAATAGAATTTCTCCCTTTTTTATCATCAGCAAGGTTAAATAATACAAAAATTAAGTTTAGGGAAGTCTCCACTAAGCGAGTTCTTACCATCAGGAAATGTCCTGTGAGATTTAAAATATGGTTTTCTTATCTCAACATGACAAATGTTACCACTTTTGAGGACCCTAAATAATTATTCTATTATCTAAATGTTTTTATATTCAAATAAGACATTTAAAAAATTGCTGCTGACTTGCTGTGTGACCTGAAGCCATTCACTTAACCTCTCTGTTTCTGGATAGGAATCAGATTAAGATTAATTATCTATTCATGCTTTGCTAACATAGAGAGAAAATGAGTGAGACTCTGTAAACTAAATTAGGTGTTAAAATATGTCATACACATTTGAGGTATTATTCAAATGCATAATCATACATAGTAACATCTATCAGCATTTGAATTAAATGATAAGCTTAGATATTTAAAAGTGGTTTTGTGTGGAATTTAGAAATTCAACTAAGGCCAGAGATTTCCCCCAATTCATAATCCATGTTAAATGGTTAGGGGGAGAAAATAACTAGAGATTAAGCTTTTATTCAAAGTCGAATCCAATTTTCCTACATTTAAAAATCTTAGTTTTCTTAGAATGACATTATTCCTTCAGAGAAAGGGGAAAAGGACTTTTCCTTTGAAAAACTGTCATTGGTCAAGTCATTATTAGTAATCCTTTGACACCTCTGGGGAATTGATTCCTGATGTCCAGCCTTAGCTAAGGAGCTGTGCCTCGAGGAATTCAGCTACACTGTTTAAACCTCACTTTCTTAATCTAAAAAAAAAAAAAAAAAAAAAAAAAAAGAGGCGTTTAGAGCTAATGACTTCTAGAAGTAATTTCAGAATGAACATTTATGATTTATAATCATTAAAATTATTTTTACAGCGTCATCAATTCTAGAACATAACAATAATAAAACACACATACACATTGGCTTAAAAATAAGAAATAGATTAGCAACAAGCTCTCTGGGTTGCATTCAAGATGGCACCAGTTTCTACGCACACAATTCCTTCAAACATCAAATAAACTTGTTGCACCGCTCTCAGGGACCTACCTGACCAAGTCCTGAGGAAGGGAAACATTTCCTCTTGCCATAGGGAAGGGGCAGGGGTACTTCCCTAACATTTGAGTCTTATCTCATTGTGGATGACAGCCATGTTCTCTGTGGAGGGTATTTGGGTTTTATTATCACAAGCGAAAGACTGAAGAGGGTTGTTTCTTTTGTCTAATTTAGCACTTTTACATTCTTTTGTTACTGAGTTACAATTGCCTTCAGAATTGAAGCCCAGACCTTGGATGAACCAGAGTTCAACTCTAACATGCCCACACTCCAAACATGTTTTTGTTGCTGTTTGAATCACGGGGGTCTGCTTAATTTGTATTTCCTCCCTCCTTAGGTCTCTTTCAAACTTATTGTTTCCCAAATATTCTTCTCTGTTTACTATAGGATTTTTTATGACCAGCTGCACTCATCTGTTCAAGTGCTCCTGCACTTCCTTTGCCATATGTGCATTCTTAATAAGTTTCTTGTGGCCAGTCAATCATGAACCATTTATAATTTAAGCCATTTATAATTTAAGCCTTACCCACATACCAAAGATTTCACTGTTATTCATGTGCTCCTTTATCTGCTTTTACTTGCAAACTAACCATCATTCGCTCCACCAGAAACAATCATCCACCATCTGTCAATCTGAGACTCACTTGTCTTGGAAACTGAAGCCTGGTATTTGGATACTGCAGGTATTATGAGCACTTCTCATCTCACACCCTTCTCTCTCTTCTCCATTCATTTTTTTTATTGTTAACAAGCATCCTTTCCGATGTTTTCTATGCTTTGTGACTTGTCTTCTACGTAGATATTTTCAGCATGACTACATTTTTGAAAGAAAAGTGGTGCCATCATATTCACCTTGTCATTTTTAAGTATATCTGAAAGCAATGGGAACTTTGCCAGAATAAGAAACACAGCAATAATTCATTACATAGAATTTTCCCACTAATTTTATTATAGGAAGCGACTGGATATGTTAATTATATAGGCTAATTAAAACTATATGTAGTAATGAATTATCAAAGAAAGTTTATTTTTATCTTGAAAAGTAATTCTATTTTTCCTATCCATAATTCTCTTGTGTTGTATTCACATAAATTTTTCAGAGGAAAAACAGAAATGGGGAAATCTCAACATGAAATTCATTCTTATTTCCTGTATGTTAATTTGTGAGTGTATATAGGAAGAAATAAATGTCAAATTAAGCTCATAAATATTGTTATGCAAGAAAAGCCGTCTCAAAAATGGAAGTGAGAAGCTCTTAATTTATAACGTACTTCAAAAGTTGATAATGCACCTGTCTGAAATGGGATAGATATTTTGTCTTAAAATTTCTACATAGATGAGGTCTTTCCCTTCTTTAAGTAAACGCAATTAAGAAAATAACTATGATCGTGCCGTATCACACTCAGTGAGTTAATAAAAACTTTCACTGAAACACTTTTTGTACCATAATTTTCACATAAAATACTTCTCTATTTTTCATTTTCAAGACAACTACCAGGTTTCCAGAAAGAACTGTGAAGTACTTAATGAGACATTTATCTGGTCTATGTATTTTATATTTAGCTGATAATATAATGAGGCCAAGGTACTGGAATGAAACATCCCTAACATTTCACATAATTTTCCACTTCGTCTCCACGATTTTTGGTATTTCAGCAGGGTATTTTAACTTTGTGATGTTTTGAACTTTACCATCACTATCAATAATCACGATATCAGATGTAGCATCCTACTAAACCTTATCCTGAAAAATACATTTTCACTTATCTTTGAGTATATTGTTAAGATGATTGCTGTCTAACCAACAAAGCAATATGTTTTAAATTTGATTTTTCTATAATACCATATGAATTTTTTTATAACTCTGATGTTTCCTCATGCACATTTGAAAACCATATTACAAAAAGCAGAATTTCTTATGGTTTTCCAAGTCATTTATAATTTTACATGTATGCCTCTCTCTCAAAAAATATAGTTAATTATTACACTTAACAACATATAGCTAATAACCCTATGAAAATGTAAAATACTTCCATCTGGTATTTTTTATTTTCCAAACACATGAAAGCATTCATTGTTACATGGCAGGAACAACTGAAAATCAATATGTTTAACAGGAAGCATAAGAAATTCTCTGTAATTTTCTTCCCTTTTGTGTATTTTAACGTTACTTTGAAAGGGAAAATTAAATATTACAGAAAAAATATCCATTTATTCTCTTAAACATATTTCTCCTCTGAAATATATATCTTATTCCATGTTCCTTCTTATTTCATATGACAGATCAATCTGTCATCAAAGATGGACAGCAGTTAAGAATCTTGCTGTAATAGAAAGAAATTGTTTCTCTTTTCTACAGTCTGCCACAATAAGAAAGGGGAGCGCATAAGAAAGTTCTATATAAATAGCAAAACACTATCCAAATAAAGTTGTTATTGTTTTACTTATTTTCAAAAGGCAGTTTAACTTAGTGAAACATGTAAGAATTGACTCTATTAAATTGGCCCCTAAACTGTGATTCCTGAGCAAGTTAACTCTTCTGCCTCAGTTTCCCAATCAATAAAATGAGAGATGATGGTAATAAGCATACTAATTCCTCACAGGATTGCTATGACTTTGGAGGTGGCATAAATCTGGCAGTGACTATAAGCCATGAACAACTCATACATATAAGGAATCATCATTTTGCCTTAATTTCTGGCAGACTGATTTATATGCTCAATTAAAGTTTATAGAGTGAAGAATCAAGAAATCCTACATGTAGAAAGATTGGCATCAACTTATAGCTCTCACTTGATCTTTTGCTATTTCATTTTACAGAATTCTACAGATCAAAAATTAAATTAAAAAAACATGTTGGTAAATTTCCTAAGAGTGAGGAAAATACATAATAGTGTTGTGTGAATACTGTTGAATAAGATAAGCAAAGGAGAGTAAGTAAAATTTCACCCAACTCATAAAATACTGCAGAAGAAATTGCAATCAGATCTACTATCAAAATTTCATGGTTCCCAGATAGAAACACTCTCTTATTTCCTGATTCCACATAGTAATCTACTGTTTTCCTTTCCTTGGATGATTTTGAGATACAATCGAGTGCACTGAATATATTAGAATACATTTGCAATTTAATTCAAAAATTCCCTTTTTGTATTCGGGCACAAATATCCAGAGGCACTAGGTTAAATACATATAGGTACATATAGGTAGCTGATAGGTAGATAGATAGATAGTAAGAAAGTAAAAATAACAGAGGTAAAGTTTCTGATAAATAGTACAGGATAAAAACAATAGTTTAAATATTCCCATACCTATTTAAACTATGCTAATAGTTTAAATATCCCTATACAATTTGGGGTTATTTAGTGCAGATAAGATATGTGATCAAAGAGTTAAAGAAAGAGGAACTGTTAGAAGTTGGGTCTACTGTTAAGCATGGAGGAAAATCATTATGTGTCAGGATAGAATTTTATTCTTAGAGACAAAAGAATAGTCCCAGGATGGTTGAGAGGAGAAATTCTGCATTGTGTTCATAAAATCCTGAGCAGAGCCCCCGAGGGAAAAGAGAAAACTCCACAGAGATTGCTAACATTGAGTTGGCCCAAAATGACAGAGGATACATGGAATGTGGATAAAATATGCTTAAAATGGGCTCAGGTAAATTTCTCTCTGCCAAAATGAAATTCAAGTATGAAGAATGTATTCCCCAGTGGGCAATGCTGCAAATTGATTTTTAGGACCCCTTCCAACTGTACATAAATAGAAAAGTGCATGTTAGTAGTTGTAGATGGATTTTTCCAATTGTATTGGGAACTTCCCTATGACTAGAAGTATTTCAGTGGGAAGTATCAGCTAACAAACCGCACAAGAATACAGGAATATTCTCGACTGACATTAAAAGAGCATATAAAGCCTTGGTAAAGTTCTTTTGACAAGCTCTTAGCAAACTGCATAAGTAGAATAGCATAAAGTAATTCAATACTGAATAATCCCCCAATGTGGTTTTTAATTATTATTGCTATCAGCTCATGCAATAAGCTTGAGTTTTCAAGGTGAAACAAATTCCTAAAATAAACAAATTTGAAAAATTTCTTAATAAGTTAATTACCCTTTAATTGCATTGTCTGGTGTTTCATTAAAATGATCCAGTCAACGAATAGTAGCATAGTTCTTTTTAACGTACAATAACTTACAGAGTCTTAATTTCACTTTTTCTAGCTTTGTACTTTTTAGCATTTCTTTAATTTCTTCTCCTGACTAACAACTGTGAAGTGGTCAAAAGGGAGGGATAAGGAGGAAAGGGAAGAGGAGGAATCCACAGGGTGTAGATAATCCACAAACAGGCTAATTGGTCCCTGGATAATTGCTGATCTCTTCAGCAGCAATGCAAGTGAGAATTCCAGGAAAATGAAAATACTTTATTTATATCTGTTCAAATTTTATTTTCAAAAATAAAAGTACTAATCAGATGAGTTTAAATATTTGATCAACATCTCTGATCTATAACTACTTTCTGAATATTCACACACTGCATTTGTCTGCATTATCATGGGCTTGTATTTTCATTCATTTGTAACTGAATAAAATCCTGACTGATATGAAACTAAAAATAAGGACTAGAAACCATCTGTGTTCCTCTGCCCCTTATTTTTCTCCCCTGTATTGTGATTCTGCCTCAGCCTTATCAGTGACAAGCTGTATGACCTTGTTCAATTACTTTATCAATGTTACACAAGAGGGTTTTCATTTCTTAAATAAGAATATTCTACAACATTAAGGTATTCACAAAAACATTTAAAGAGTGCCTATTTCATGAAAGGCTTATGCTTGGCATGAAAGAAACAAGCAATAACTAAATCATAATCTTTGTTTTAAGAAGCTAATATTCTCTAAGGACATAAATACCTATAATAGAAAATCGTGTTATTTCCACTTAAGATCATGCAACCAAAATACAATGGATGTGAAGAGATAATTTCAGCTTGGAAGAGTAGGTTAAGAGAAGGCATTATTGGGAAAATGGCATTTGATCTGGGTACTCAGAGATCTCTAAAATTTGTCAACCTGTGGTGTCCTAACTGATGAGAAATTACAAAGAATGAAAAAGAAGGTACATTCTATGGAGTTGGGAAGCACGGGAAATTTTGAAGGAAGTATGCACGGTGTTGTTTGATTGAAGTATTTAGTATATGTTAAAGAGTTGTTGGACTCAGGTTGAATAGGCAATCTGGGACTTTGAAGTTCAGGGAGAACATGATTTGATCATGAATATTTTTCAGCAGAGTGATTGTTCTCTAGAAATACTTAGCTTGATACAATGTGTGGTGTTAACACAGAAAAGAGACTCTAAGTAGGTGGAAGTAGTAAGGAGGCTATTTTAGTGATGTTTCTGATGGGTGATTGGTAACTGAACTAGAATGCTGGTAGTAGAAATTGTAAAAGGAGAAGAAATGCAAAAGGCACACAACTTGTTTCCTAGGTAGAAAGAGAATCAAGACCACTAACATTTCAAGTTGGTTGAGTAGAGGATAGTTCCACGAAATAAAATAAAGGAATCTAAAGAGAAGTCAGAATGTAGCCAGTTATCTGTAATTATACTCATTGACTTTGACATATTAATAGTTAACCAATTGGTCACTGAATAGTGTGTAATTGGATTTCTGGACAGAATGTGAGGTTGTGAATAATACCTTTGTTCAAACTATAAAAGTGGATGAATTATCAAAGAATATAGGTGAAGAGCAAAGAATGATTAGAATTAGAATAATGCCATAATTTGGAAGTTTGAGAATAAAATATGGGCCACAGATTTAATATAGAAAGAGCGTTTAAGGCATGGAAAAAGAACACAAGTAGCAAATGATTCTAGAAACAAATACAAGAAAGAAAAAAAAGAGTTTGAATACTTTATGTGTGGCAGAGAGGGAAATCAGCTAAAGGAACAGCAACAAAATTCATGTTGGTCTTAGAATCCCCATGGAGTTTTAAAAACCAATGCTCAATTTGATCTCTCAATTTCAACTTGGGTTTTTATGGTGAATAATGTTTAGGATCGAAACAAAGATGTATTTGGGGCACCTGGGTGGCTCAGTCAGTTAAGCATCTGAATCTTGATTTCAGCTCAGGTCTTAATCTCAGGGTTGTGAGTTCAAGCCCAGCATTGGGCTCCACACTGGTTGTGGAGCCTACTTAAAAAACAAACAAAAAAAGGTATATTAAAAATTGTAAGCTTGGATGATGGGAGAGTATTGATGCTATTAATAGAAATAAGGATATGAATGTGAGGGAAACATTACACAAACCCTGCTGGTATTTAATAAACGGAAAATCTCAATTGTCTATGGTGATTAATATGGCAACAGCTTGCTGTTTGACCACTTGGAAATCCCTCCTGATGTCACTTGTAGCTATATGATATAATACATGTTTTATCTTGAACTAAAAAATAGTTACATTAGTTCACATGCCAGTTGAATTCCCAGAACTCTGACCCAATATTTAGTGCATTTAAGTTATAGATACATCTTTGCAAGCCTGTTCTTTTAAAATATATTTTTGGTGTCTGTATGCAATCGGAGGTGAAATCTGGGGTAAAGAGTGGGGTGTGGTGCACAGACTCATCTATAAGCCAGTTTCTGAGTACAGAGTGTTCTAGAGGTAATATACATTAGAAGGTCCAGTTTAATATCACACTGATTTCATAGCTTCTCTGGCCCAGGGGATTCCAGAAAACAGAAGCATCCTAATGCCTAGGAAAGGCTTAGAAATGACAAAGATATCTCCAGCCTTTTAAAGACCATTTTAAGACTGTATCCATTTTCCTAGATAATCATAGAAAGGAATGCTAAGACAGCTTACAAGGACCAGAAATGATTTTGTATTTCAGTTCTACTAAACAGAGATGAATGGAGAACTGTTTTCTACTTGTGCATATATGACAATATGAGGGCACATCATATAATTTAGCTATACTCTGGGTTTACAAAGAAAGCTATGTGCTATTTTGGGATTGGAATTTTTCACTGTTAATTTGCCATCTATAACAACTCTCCTTCTGAAACACTGTCCACAGATCTGTTCTGGAAGGAGCATAATTCACTTAAAAGGTTATTTCTGAACTGTGACCACATTAACTTGATTGCAACACAGAAGAAGTATACATGATAGAATTAATTCATTTCCTAAGAAGCTCTGATACTATGATATGAGGAATAAAGGTATCCGGATGCCCTCTAGTTCCACTGTGTGCTTTCAGTGTTTTGTGCTCACTCCTATCATTCTTGTCAAGCACACTTAACCTCAAAGCTCATGACTATGTCTCATTTTCCCTCACCACTATACATTTTAGACACATCCCAGTTCAACATTTTTGATAAAATGTAGCAACCAAGATTTACCGAGCATTTTTTTCTAACCATTTTTTTAAGATTTTATTTATTATTTGACAGAGAGAGACACAGAGGGAGGGGAGTGGGAGAGGGAGAAGCAGGCTTCCCGCTAAGCAGGGAGCCTGAAACAGGGCTCGATCCCAGGACCCTGGGATCATGACCTGAGCTGAAGGCAGACGCTTAACGACTGAGCCACCCAGAAGCCCCATTACTGAGCATTTTCTGAGTGTCAAGTATTGTCATGAGCATTTAATTCTCAAAATAACCCAGTATAATAGTCTTGCTCTCTTTCTGATGTTTGATGGCTGACAGCTTTCAAGGCCCGCTTCTCCCCTTTACCTCACATTTGGGGAGGCTGATAAGAAAGCCCAGGTTCATCCTCTCCTGGGTTTACTCAAGTTGTCCAAGGATCCACTTCTAAGAGTGGGTGGGATCTACATTTAAATTCAGACAGTCTGGTTTCAGAGCCCAAACCTTAACTGCTATACTAAACTGCCTCTCTATTTTCTTCCAATGGAAAAGATTCTCAGACGGACGTCAGTAATCATGGTATAACACCTGAATAGATTAAAATACATTAGAATAATAAAATGAATAATGTGAGTTTATAGATTCAGTGCTAATGGTAAGTGAGCAAAAAGTTCTTTGTGTTAATACCTGCATTTTACAATTAAAATTCTTTATAGGAATGAGATATCTGTGGCTAAGTCAGCTGCAATAATAAAAAAAATACATGAAAAGCACTTTAGAGGTTCAAATGGTTCTCACATGTTATGATTATCTGTCAACTGAAATTTCTTAGGTTATATTAATTTATTAGGTTTGGTTACCTTTAAGAGTGTACTACCTGTGCTCCAGTTTGTTCTAGAAATCTAATAATTTAAGTCACCTGCAGTGAAAAATTTCAAAGACATAGAATTCTAGCCTAGAAGATTTTTTCTTGCTTTCTGGCTTAGCTGCTCATCTTCAACAGTCAACACAATCCAATCTTTTCTAGCACGGTTAGAATTGACATTGGAATCTGCAGCAGTATTTGTCTTAATCCAATATTTGTCTCATTCCCGGTTCTTACTCTCAGTATTTACCTTATTCCTGAGTGTTTTAATTTTTGTATTTGTTATATGCCTTTTCTTCTCCCAAAGACTCATCTTAACAGGTTTTCTCTCATTGCATCTGTAAATGACGGTGCAGCAGATGCATGTGTAATGTGGGACATTGCAAAGTTCCAAATAATGACTAGATGAGCCAGCAGGTGAATTCAGAATTACCAAGCCATTGCTCTCAACTTTCATGAGTTTAAATAGCAGTGATGAATAGTTTGGTGTATGGGCTTGGCTTCTCAGACCTGGGGAAAAAATGTAACTTTTTTAGCTAGTTGGTTAGAGCAACTTCAACTTCAGACCCCTTCCTACCTTCCTTCCTTCCTTCCTTCTTTCTTTCCTTCCTTCCTTTTCTTTTTTTCTCCCCAGTGTAAATAATATTTGCAGGAGAAATTTTAAATTGGGTTATTTAAATTATGCCTATATAGACCAAGGGAAGAGAAACCATTTCAAATCTCATGCACAGTACAGTTAGAGCCAATTCATTGAAGGGCAAAAAAATTTTTAAATGATGTTTTTATATTATTTTACTTCATGAAAACAATAAAAGAAATAATATTGGATTTATAAAAATAAAATCAGAGTACCCTGATAGGACTTTTGATCATGGTTTATACTAAAGAATTGAATAATTTTAGCAAATATATTATGGTCAATACTAAAACACAACAAAGTTTGGTAAATTTGTTCTTACTTTGAAAATTTAATATAATTTCTTTCTCAAACAATGTGTCACAAAAAAAATACTTTTAATTTGTAGAAATAAGTGGACCTGCTCTGTGTGTGTATAAATATTTTTTTAGTCTGATGAACATGATATACTTGAGTAGAAAAACTAACAAGGTAGGTGTAAAAAGGTTGGATTTCCATAGGGAGTTGATTTTCTCATAACCTTAGAGAATAGACATAGGGAAAGAAGGATGATAAAATCTGTGAATATCTAATAAAGAAGATGGGTCTTTCTTCGAAAATAAAAAGTTTAACTCATGACATATATGCATAGTTCAAATCCATTTGTTGAAAAGGGATAAATGCTATTTTTTATATTTTATACTTCATTCAATGAAAAGTTAAATGGGTTTAGGTGAACTAAGTTTACATAGCATTACTGATTATATAATAATAAAACAAAAGAAATATTTCCACCATGCACCAGTAGGAAAGTAATGAAACCAACTGAATCTGGAGACCCAAAGCCTACTCTAGATCCCACCAAAGCCCCATGGTGAATTCCTCATATTTCAGAAAGGTACTATGGTGGATTCTGTGTCCCACAATGGGGTCTCCTCTCTAATTAAGCTTCCGGGCTCCTCCCCCATCTGCATTTCAGATTATGTATTTCAGTGACAACACTGAAGCAAACAGAAAAGAACACTTATCAGCTTACTCTTCTAAGCTATTTATTCCAAATAGGTAAACATTTTTCATCCTTTATGGCTGAGTTTTGTTCCCCTTAGCCTGGAACTAGAGAATGAGTAAGGTAGAAACAAAGTGGATAATCTCTGGTAAGCAAGGTTGATAGGAAAAAATATATTTATGTTAAAAGACTTCCAGGGTTGGGTAATGAGGACAGCACCGAAGGACAAAATAAATGTCAAATAGTTGGAGGTGTAGAATATGCCATATACAAGGAGGATTCAAGATGACCTGTCACCCTTGCAATTTTCCTGTAGGTCAAGAGACCATCAATTGATTACTTAGGTCAGCAATTGAAAGCTATAAGGGCAATAGTCACCAAATTTTTAGACTGTGCTCCCTGTCAGCTAAAACAAATTTTGGAGTATACTTTATACACTTATTTATCATCCATGTTATATTAAACATATATTTATATTATAAAGTATACAAAAATGAAATATAGAAAGGAGTAGAAAACTATGCATGGATGTTTTCTCTCCAGTGGGTTGACTTTCTGTTATCATGGGCGCCTCTACCCCAGCAGGTGCTTGTTTACCTGACTTTGGCGACCATAAACTTAGAGGAAAGGCCCACAAACCACAGATTGAATGCCAAATCTGTCCCTCCATTCGATTTTTGTACATTTCACGAACCAGCAGTTCTTTTTACATTTTAAAACAGGAAAAAAAATCGAAAGAAAAATATGATTTTGTGACACGGGAAAAGTGTGCAAAATGCAAATTTCAGTGTCTATCAGTAAAAGTTTATTGACACATGGTTATGTTCATTTGCTTACTCGTTGTCTGTTGCTGCTTTTGAAGTACAGTGGCAGAAATGAATAGTTGTGGCAAAGACCATAGAGTCCACAAAGCCTTAAATAATTGCTAGGTGACTACCAAAAAAGTTGGCTGACCTTTGACTTAGATAATATCATGCTCCATGTAAATTCTTTCCCTTCAGATTGCACAAGCTAACTTTACATCTAAGACCTTTCTCTTGATCAAATTAATATACCTCTTTGTTGTCTATTTCTCATATTCTAGAGCTGACAATTGAGTGAGATGATCCCAAAGGTTGATAATGTGCCCAGTCAAATATGAAATTAATTTTTACTTTGAACAAAAGTATACAAAATACACCTAGAACAAGTAGACAGTCATGGATTTTTCATTGCCAAAAAAATACACACACACATATATATATATAAATATATATATATATATATATATATATATATATATTTCAGTTTCATTCTGTTTTTTTGCGCTCTTCTGATTTATTATCTACCCTTCTCACCTCATCTTCTTCAGACAAGTTGGCTTGCATCAATGGACAACCTTGCCCTGTTCCCCTCCTTGTTTTGACCAATGGATGATACCAGAAGACTGGACAAATGGATGAGGTATGTATTTCCTAGTTTCCTTTCTGGGCTTTCTGCATCTGTGATTTGGGGGTGAGGTTATGGAAACAAAGGCAGCTTTGTAGCTCAACCTTTCTTTAGGAATTTTAATCTAAAACCTACAAATGTACATTTTAATTTTATAGTTTAGTCTTTTTAATGTTGCATCAAACTGACTTTTTACACATATATATTTAGTCTGCTTCTTTCTCTCCTATAGCCCCGTCCCCTGTTCCTTCTCTCCTTCTCTGTCTTCCTCTCAATAAATAAATAAAATAAAATAAATGGAAAATAATAAGTATTAATATGTATAATGTGTTTTCTGTTAGCTATAACAAAACATCAATTTCTTTTCTTTTTTAATCTCCAGATTCCTTCCCTCCATTCTGCCATTTCAAAGTGGTTCTCTCTTCTCTATAACAAAAATCAATGCACAAAAAGACTAGAACATTCTTAATATAAATGTGCATATATTGTATTTGCATATTAGTATCCACAAGGCTTTCTTATTACATTTTATGTATTCAGAAAGAGACTACAATGATGGGAAAATACAATGGATTAGAAAACGGATTGGTTTACAAATACACTTTATTCTCCACAAATACCACATTGCTGATGAATGTGAGGGGTTTCTCCCACCTTTCTTTCCATGAGAAAGAATATGCCAGTGATGGTGATGTAGTGACGGGAAAGAATCAGCCTCTCTCTCTGTTCCATGTCACTACTTAGAATAGAGATTTTCTTCTTAGAATAGCATTTTTCTTGAATTGGCTAAAAAAGTCATACTCTTCATGCTGCCTTCTGCAGTACCATCTGGGAAGGGAATTAACAGTCTGGGAAAATAGTCTGTGGTGGAATCCTTTGCACTTCACTGTGGTGGACGGCATAGACCAGTTGCATTTTAACAGATGTGCAAAATCTTTGCAAGTTGCCTATTATGCTTCTAAGGATTCAAATGAAATAAAGTACTAAATTTGCTCTATAAAACCAAAGATGAATAATCTAAATTCTTCAACTGCAATTTTTGCTCATCATTCATAGGATATTATGTACCCACAACAAATTGTTAAAATATACTCACATTAATAGAGACATTGACTTATTGGCATGTTAATGAATAATGTTTATTGCACTTGTGAAAATACCTCCAAGAAAGTCACCTTCTAACAGCTAAAATATGGAGCTGGTTTTAAAAGTTAAAAGTAGTGAATGATCAAAAATTGTTTTCTTTTTAAGGGGCCAGGCATAATAGAAAAAAAAAAAATTAGCTGTTTAATGCAACATGGCAAGCAGCTTTTCCCACTATAGCCTTGATATTAAAAGTAATTTTTGAACACGCAATCTCTACCTTTTTTTCTAATAATTTCCTCAGATATTTTAAAATTGTTTTTCCCTTTTTATAATATTGTATCACTCCTTAGAGAGTGGCTTCTTTCAAATACAAGCAATTTCTTTAACTAAATAAAATGCAAAACCAAAACAGCAGCAAGGCAACACTAACATAAGCTTCTCTACAACCAGCCTTCTGCTCTGATGTGGCCCACTAGTTTTTCTTTATTGGCAAACTGTCTCTAGTAAGTAGTATTTGTAAAATAAAGTCTTTGTTTCCATTTCTCTTTTATAATTGGGTCATTATACTGTTGTACAGTAAAGATAGCCAAACTGTAGAAATACTTAAATCACGGTTATATTCTAAACACTGAGATAAACAAATTTGACTGAATAGGTTAAGTTTTCTTTATAAAATTATGACTTTAATGAATAGATGTATTTCTATAAATAAATTCCATAATAAAATTCAGACATTTCTATACAAAAATACAAGCATGATTAATTTAACTTTAAAAATATCTTTAAATAATCTCACAGTAATTGCAGAATATACAGAATAAACATAATAGGATATAGACTCATGAAAAACATTGAAAATATATCCCTAACCACCGAAATTATTTTTAACAGTTATTCTCTTTAGGAGATAAAAAAGTTATTCTCTTCACACAATCTAATTCAAACCATGTATATAATGTCATAAAGTACTCTCTCTACATGTTACAAAAGTTTTTAAACATGATTTTAAAGGCTGCATAATATTGCATTATAAGACTTTTCAAAACTTAACCTAAACATATTTTCTTACTAGGCTACAATCAGTTGGTTTTAATAGGGAGACATTGGATATTATCTAATTGCCTTTCTGTTGAGAATAGGTTCAATAAGTTTTTATATATTTCAACAAAGGAGTATCATGCAGTCAGTATCACTGATGCTGTAAATCAATATTTTTTAAAGAATTTATTTATTTGACAGAGAGTAAGAGAAGGAAAGAGGGCACAAGCAGGGGAGCAGCAAAGGGAGAGGGGAAGCAGGCTCCCTGCTCGCAGGGAGCCCGATGTGGGACTCGATCCCAGGACCCTGAGATCATGACCTGAACCAAAGGCAGAGGCTTAACCCACTGAGCCACCCAGGTGCCCCTCAATATTTTTTTATAAGAAAATAGATTTACTTGGGGCGCCTGGGTGGCTGAGTGGGTTAAAACCTCTGCCTTCGTCTCAGGTCATGATCCCAGAGTCCTGGGATTGGCCCCGCATCAGGCTGTCTGCTCAGCAGGGAGCCTGCTTCCCTTCCTCTCTCTCTCTCTCTGCCTGCCCCTCTGCCTATTTGTGATCTCTGTCTGTCAAATAAATAAATAAAATATTTAAGAAAAAAGAAAATAGATTTACTAATTAGAGTGAATCTGTATTTTTCTCACATTTAACTCACATAATTTCAGATTTCATGTCAGATGGCAACAAAATTGTATTTTTGTTAACATGACTCTTAAATCTAAGCCAAAAACATTGTCTGATGCTCAAATTAATAAAAAAAATAACTTATTTTGACAGGAGAACATTGTTGGATATGTTGATAAGTAGTTTAATAAATAAAATAAATGTATATGCCACAATTTGTAATTGTAAGTAAAAACAACTGACTTTGGGAAATTAAAGCGAGGAGCAGGGAGCAAGAGATTCTGGCCTGAAAAATGTTCAAATAGGACGAACAATCACAGTCAGGACTAATTTGATGAATTTATCATCTGTCCTACACCTGGACACACACACTGATTTTCTTACTCTCTTCTACTACTTCCTAGATTGGAACCTGCTCTTACATCCGGAATGGCTGTCACAATTGTATCTGGAAAGAATATACTGTCCATTGCCTGACACCAGAGTGGACTCATGTGGTCTTCGCTTCTTCACATCGCTAACTTACATTCAGAATCTGAACTGGTGAAAAACCTGGCTGAAATAAAACTTCAACAACCAAGAATGCATTGGATGCCCACTGGAAAAATACAAGAATTTTGCTGAAAACAATTTCATGCACACAAAATTAAAAATTACTTGATATGATATTATAACATCAATATACGCACAGTGCAAATTAGTACAGCCATGAACCCTAGATAACATAAATTGCCATATAATAAGCTTAAATGTAATTGTTGTAAAATACATATTATAGTAAAAATAATATGCTATGAAAAAAGAAGGATCATACTTAAAAAATTTATACATGAAAAAGTTTTGTAGTGGGATTTAAAACTCAATGGATAGAAAAAAAATTCTATATTGAACAAACATTAAATTGAGTTTTGGAGACAAACATAAAATTAACAATTTGGAATCCTCTTTAAATCCAGAGATAAAAGAGATGAAAAAATATAAAGCCTCTGTCACTTACACACTAAGCTTTATTTTCCACATTAGTGTCATCTATTTGACATATAATACTTTCATTTCCATCTGTCAGACTTCATCTTCTAATTGGTTTCAAATTGATTATTTACGAAAGGACTATTACCAGCTTCTGGTGAAAAGACTTGGAACTTCAATAACTTGACCTAGAAAATCATTTGGGAAATAAAATACTTGGGGTCAAAACATATCCAGGAGACCTTCAAAGTTTGGTAAGGGCTTGTTGCCTGAGACTTTGACCTTGTCTGATCAACTGGAGTTTATGAGTTTTTGAATTTCTGTATGCAGTGTTTTTATTTCAAATTAAAACTTCAGACATTGACCTTAGGACTCATGAGTCCTTGGTTCTAGCGCATGAATGGGTAGAACTCAACAGCCTTAGCGAACAGGGGACTGGATTCCCCAGTCCTTAGCTATTAGAAACAGCTGAATCAGAGATTCAATCATACAAAAAGGAAAGTTAATATGCATGTTTTTTAGACATTAGAGTATATTCTACTGAGCTTGTTGGCTTTCTCAACAACACTAGCAGGCACCGAGGCCAGAGACTTTAAACTGAAAAGACAATTTTGTTTCATGTTCATTAAAGAGCACTATCTAACATATAGCTTTAGATTGTGGGTGTCAGGAAGTGACAGATGAACTGCCCCCATTTCTCTTTCTCTCAAATGTTGTCAGTCAAATTTGGGAACAAGAGAAGAAATTACAAAGGAGGCTTACCTTTTATTTTATAATTAGTCTATAGGTCGAGAGGAGAAGGAAGAATATTAGGAACTAGAATAAATTTACAGATTTGTCAAAAGATAAAGAGGGCTGTTATGAACTGTTACAAACTGTTATAAGTAAAAGCATGTTTACAAATACAGAAACAAACATAAGGAAGATAATATTATTGGAAAAAAGTTAGTGTTGGAAAGAAGTTACAAGCTAATTTTATTCTTGCTCATAACAGCAAACCAATATATACCATCTAACAGAAGAGGCAACAATGTATTACGTAATACATATGTATAAAGGTAATCAACAGAACCCAATTTCTAATGAAAACAACTGAAAAACTAAAACAGCAAAATAATAGATCATGTGCATATCTGTGTGAATATATACACATTAACATATTTCACATACATATACATATGCATGTATTTATATGTATTCATATATATGTTTGTATGCCTATAAAAACAACTGAACTAAGGCCAAACATATATCATAAAAATAAGTGGAAGTAAATGTAGGTCACCTATTACAGAAAAAATGATCAAACTTATTCATAAAATCTAACTCATTGTTCTTTACAAGAGACACAAAGAAAAATGATTTAGAAACATTAAAAATAAAATTATAGGCAACATGCACAAGGCAAATGTAAACAGAAAGAAACATATATTGTGATCTTATTATCAATTAAAGTAGACCAGTTAATAAGTCAGACTGAGAAATACAAATACCATATGATTTCACTTATATGTGGAATATAACAAAAATGAATAAACAAACAAAAATCAGAATCAGACCTGTAAATACAGAGAACAAACTGATGGCTGCCAGAGGGGAAGGGGGTGGTAGGATGGGCAAAATGGGTGAAGGGGAGTGGGAGGTACAGGCTTCCAGTTATGGAATGAATAAGTCATGGGAATAAAAGACACAGCATAGTGAATATAGTCAATGATATTGTAATGTGACAGATGGTAGCTACATTCGTGGTGAGCACAGCATAACATACAGAGATGTCGAATCACTGTGTTATACACCCGAAACTAATGTAACATTGTGTGTCACTGATACCCAAATAAATAAAAAATAATAATAAAGTAAAATTCAGGAAACAAGTGGATATTATTAAAGGCTACAATTTAAAACAAAGGTGTAACAAAAATTATAACTATATATTTTATATATATAAAGCCTAGAAGCTACTTTGATATAGTGGAAATTAGAGGGGATATAGACAAGTAATAATGGAATTTCAGGGAGTCGGTTGATAATACTATAAAAATAATACCTATAAAATTAACCAACATGATTGTAACTTGAAAATAGAGAGCAGGTCTTCCTTTCACGAACACACTGAAAATATACAAACACTGAAGATATATTTGGTTCCAAGTAAAGTCTCATTGTGTTTTGTTAAATGCAAAAATATTAGGACTATTTGTTGGTAACTTTGCAAGTAAACAAGACATTAGTAATAAGTCCTAAACAAGTTGCTTTCATCTAATTATTATAAAATCATTTAAAATTATTCTGTAAACGAAACATCAATAATTTTTAGAAAAAATAAGGAAAATAAATATTAAAATGTATGGGACATTGCTAAAGCAGTACCTTAAGGAGAATTCTTAGCTTTGAGTATTTAACTTGATAGTATAAAATAGTTGGAACACATAAATTAAGCACACTACTCACAAATTTCAAAGAAAGCATAAAAGTAGCCAAGACAAAAGCAAAATAAAGAAATTTTAAAATTTCAGTAAATGGGATAACCTACTGAACCAAACCCACAAAATCTCAGAGATATGCCTGTGTATTGTTTTCATTATTTGTACTTTCTCAAAATTCTGTTGACTTTCATTGTCATTTGATTATGAACTGATTAATGATATACTTTTATCTTAACAAAAGGAAGGCCTTCTTTGATCCATCACCTCATTTTATTATTTTCCAATTTGCTTTGTTTATTTGCATTATCATCAGAAAAGATTTTTTGTATTATTTATATTTTTGTGCAATTCATGTTAAAAAGAGATATTGTTAAATATCAGTGTTCCGATACATTCAGCTCTTTAAGACCACATCTCATCAAGACCAGTGAAATCTACATTACAGATTAGTTACAACTATGTTCTAATATCTTTTTTCCTAAATCACTCTTGGAGAGATTATTAAACTTATTGTTATTGTTTTTCTTTTCATTTATCTTTTAAATTCTTCACTATGTTTCTATAGAAGTTGTTGCTCTCTTATTAATATAAATATTACTTATAGACCCAGTATTTTGATTTTTACACTTAGTATTTTATAGTGACTTTCTTTGCTTGTTTAATTTTTCCCTCCTTCCGCCCTTCCTTCCTTCTTACTCTCCTTTTCTTTGCTTTCTCTTTCTCTTTTGCCCCCACTCCCCGTTCCCCTTTTTCCTCCTCTTTCCTTTCATTTCCTTCCTTACTTCCTTCATTCCTATCTTTTGAAGTGTGAACTCTTCTTTGTTTATCATCAAAATCGTGATCCCTTGTTTTCATTTGTTTCTCAAGTATATCTTTGCTCATCTTTTCATTTTTAATAATTCTGAAATTCTTTTTACTATGCATCTTTCAGGGACGCCTGAGTGGCTCAGTGGGTTAATCCTTTGCCTTTAGCTCAGGTCATGATTTCAAGGTCCTGGGATCACGGCCCCGCATCGGGCTCTCTGCTCAGCAAAGAGCCTGCTTCCCCCTCTCTCTCTGCCTACATCTCTGCCTACTTGTGATCTCAGACACAGTCACTGCAAGTAACCGGGCTCAAAGGGCCCAATTAGGACTTGGTTTCTTTTTAAGCAAAGATGTGTGAGTAGCTTAATGCTGGGAATGTTCTCTTAGATTTACAAAGTGCCCCGTGCCACCGTGCGGTTCAAGCCACCGTTGTCTGAAGCTGGACCTGAGCCCAATGACTCTGCGCCTCCAGGCCCTCCGCCGCGTTCCCGCCTCAACACAGCGCACGCTTTGTAAGGCCCTGACTGTGCCTCGGCTCTGCGGACTGGGAACATCAGCACAAAGCAGGGTGGACGCCCTGTTCTCACAGGCCTCGAATTGTAGGGGTCCACGGGTAAGGGGAGAAACAGACGCGAAGAATACAAATGAACAAAAGTCGGTTTGCACAATTTAAGTTCTATTAAAAAATAAAACAAGATTTAAAGAGGAGCAATTCCACTCTGCCCTTCAAGACTCTTCTGGCTGTACTAACAGTCAAATTGATGTGAGAAAATCAAATCAAACAAGTTTAATAACATGTATACGTCCTGCACACATGGGAAAGACCCAGGAAAACCAAGCAACTCCCCAAATGACCAAAACCATCACCTTAAATACTATCTCCAGTTAAAGACAGAAGGAGTAGAGGTGGGGGGCATTTTTGGAAGTTTACCAAAAGTCCAGTAAACAAGGATAAGGTTTAAATCCATTCCTTCTCCGTTGATAACAGTTTCTAGAGATTTAGGGTCATCCCCCTTTTATGAATGGACATTTCCCTTCTACATGTAAATCTATCTTACAAAAGGCTAACTTCTCAGTTTCCAAAACTTCTCTTGGGTTTGCAGTTTCTTAAAAATAATCAGTGTAGAATAGTCAAATATGTAAAAGAGCATATCTTGGAATTTGATTCATTTAAGCCAGACAGCAACAGCATGTCACACATGAGGAAACCGATGTACAGAGAGGTTATGATAGAGTAGGCACTTAGCTAGATGTGATCAGGAGATGGGACATTCCAACCATTTTTTAAAAATTATTTATTTATGTATTTGGGAGAGAGAGCGAGCCGGAACGCGAAAAAAAAAAAAATTTCATTTAGGGATGTATTTATTTACAAGATACAAATGTTTAATATTTAATAGGAATTAAAGTATTTAATTTTACACTGTTTCCAATTCTAGCCTTTATGACCAAATATACATATATTACACAATATATACACTATATGCAAGTATTTTACATTCATATAGCTAGAAAAGAATTACTTTTTGTGTACACTTTTTCACATTGGAGTTAACTCTAAAATTCTGGTAACATACCTTTTCAAACTGATCACAATTCCAAAACCTAGATAACACTTATTCAAAAATATCAGTCAATTGTCACTCACAAAATAAAATGCTAGTTTGGTTAAAAAAAAGTTTTATATATAGACATGATTGCTAATGAATGGAGACCTCTCCTCCAAGTGATACATTCCAACATCCACATAATGTGTAATATATAATGCAATTCCATTTTCATAATGGTCCCCAAGACTATTATGTTTCTTTCCAAACTGATATATATGTGTATATATATCTCACTCTACGTATTTGGTATTCACTTATTAAAATATACTACAATGAGATTTCTTGATTTAATTTCTCACTAAATCTACCATAACAAGTTTTAGGAAGAAGTATACCATCATGTAACTTCCAGTGACCCCAATGACTTAGAAACTATCTTGTAGGAGCCATGTGCTAGTTCATCTCAAAACACAGAAAAGACACTGCATTCTGCCAAATGCTCTGTCCAAAAAGTGGAAAAACCATGATTGACTTTAGAGGAATTTTTTACCTCAGTAAACAGTGCAGAAAATGGCCCATAGGATGAAAGAATTTTAAGCCTAAAGGAAAAAGTAATTAATGGAGAAAGGCCTTGGTGCAATAAATCCCATCAGTGCTCAACTACAAAGACTTTTATTCTATAGTTCATATCCCTTCTGCAGTTTAAGTATTTTTTCTTTTGTCCTAACATATACTGCTCTGATCTGATCAGATCTCTCTGTCAAATTAAAAAAAAAAAAAGCATCTTTCATAACAAGTCAATTTAGGTTTCCTTTTTTAGCCAATCTGAACATTATTTTAATTGTGGAGATAGGTCACTTAATTACTGAAATGACTTATGTAATTCATCTTATATAATTATGTAATTATATAATTCACGTATAGGATGTAAAAGTTTTAAATATATAACAATAGATAATGTACTACAAAAATGTTTATTTTTCATATTTATTTTAATATTTCATGGGATTTACAGGTTTTCCAGTGGAACCTTACTATAATGCTCTTAGTTTCTATTTACTAAAATAGATTTTCTATGAATTCAATTCTATATTTCAAGTAGAACTGGAGGGAATAATACAATTTCATTCTTACAATGATTATTATATATAGACTATTGTACTATTGTAATCATCTCCTTAAATTTTTTTATTTATTCTTTCCTAGGAATAATTAGATTTACTAATAACCTCTCTTTTCCTTACCTTCCTTCTCACCAGCATCTAGTTTACTTCTACTTGATATCTATAAGTAACTCCCATAAAGGTTATTCTACATTTTACATACATTCTTACCTTCTATCCTCACCATTTTGTTGGTCGTATTATACTATTTTTTTCATTGCATATGACATTTGCATGGCATTCTATCATTTTTATCTACCTCACTTAATGTGTATTTATTAAGCATATTCAGTACTCACCACCAAAACTTGTGACATAACAGCTTCTACAATTTTATTGGTTGAAAGTTATCCTCTGGAAGATACTCCAGGAAATGTTTGTCAAAACATTGTTATCTGAATATACAAAGGTACATAACAATGGCTTGACTTAAAGTGACTGGATCTTTACATCTGATTGCTTAAAAGGTATTTTTCTTTATCTTTAAAATCCAATAAATTTACAGAAGTGGATCTTGGTATTGATAGTTCCAAGTGTACTTTCTAGGGTACATGGTAAGTCCTTTCAATGTGCACATTCAATATTTTTTAATTTCAGAAAATGTTATTGAATTAGAATTTTTAGAATATTCTGTGTTCCATTGCTTGAGTTTTCTTCTTTAAAGGACTTCAATGTACACACACTGAATTTTTCTTCTTTCACCTTTCATTTTTCTCTCAATCTATATTTTTTCTCAAATATTTGTCTATTTCCCTGTTTTTAAACTACTTTTTATATTCTATTTCTTTTACAGTATTTTTCTTGCTCTTGTGCTTATTTTAATTGGCAGCAATTTTTAAATATTGCTTAATTTTTTTCTCTATCCTTTTTCCTTAAATATTTATCTTTATTTACTTTTTTGTTTTTTACTTCTTTTTATTCTTTTGTTACTATGCTATCATTAATCGAGAAAAATATCTCGGGGTGCCTGGGTGGCTCAGTCGGTTAAGCCTCTTCCTTTGGCTCAGGTCATGATCTCAGTGTCCTGGAATCCAGCCCTGCATGGGGCTCTCTGCTCAGCAGGGAGCCTGCTTCCCCTTCTCTCTCTGCCTCCCTCTCTGCCTACTTATGATCTCCCTCTCTGTCAAGTAAATAAATAATGTCTTAAAAAATCTTCTGTTATTAATATGAATATATTTTTAAAAGTCCTCTCATAGCCACTTTCAATCTTCTGAGATTTGTTACTCCTAAAACTTTCTGCTTAACTTTATGTGTGAAATTTTTCTCTTTACACTCAGTGTTCCTGATGTGGTGTGTTTTTTTGTTGTTGTTGTTGTTTTTTCCTCCCAACTCCCATATTTTTTTCTCTCATAGTCTTAGGTCTCTGTCCTTTTAAAAAATAATTTTTAGAATTTGTGTAATGTCCTTAAGTAGTGTAACCAAATATCTTGGGTTTGGGGGGACTATTTTAGTGATGAAACTTCTGGATCCAGGAAAACCCCTCAGTTAAGAACAAATTGAAGCTAGTCACCAAACTTAATATCTATTTTACTCCAGTACTAAAGTAGGATTCTAGTCAATTTGATGTCTATTCAACTCTGAGAACCTCACAGCTCTTTAGTGAGTCCTTTAAGTCTTTTCTGTTTTGCCATGTTCTTTTTCTCAGATCTGTTTGAGGATTCTGAGTGGGATATTCTCCTTTTGGAGATAGCTGTTTATTAACTATATCTCTATTCCAGGATTCTTGGACTTTTCAACTCCCATTTACCTTATTCTACTAACTCTTGAGAAGCAAAATTTGTTTGGCTCTGTTTTGATGTGATTGGGCCCTACTCATTCATATTTTATGGTTTCTCAGTATATCTTATCACATTGTCCCTTTTTAAAAACTTTCTTGTTTGTCTATTTTGTTAGTGGATTTGTGTAGATTTTTAAAATCCTATTAAAATAATGTCCCAACTCAAATTCCCAGCAGTTATAAATATTTGCTTCTAATGGCTATCCTTTTGAAGGGTCCTCTACTTTTGTGTATCCGAGAACCTCCACCATGATTGTATATCAACAATAGAATAAGTTGAGACAACTCTGAAAATGTATTAAAAATGTGCATTAATTGATTATTTAATTTTATATCTCTCTCTCTTTTTTCTTTTTTTTTTTCTTTTGCATTTCATTGCTCATCAATACTCTTTCTCAAATGGACACTGGAAGGAAAAAAAAAGTTAATTTACCAGATATATTTCCAGTGGATTTTGGACGATTTGCATAAATCTACTTAATATTCATTATGATTTTCTGCCCTGAACAATACAATCGTCTTGAGATGCACAAAACTGGCCCTCCCCTTTTAACATCCATTAATCCCTTGGTGAGATCACTTACTTTAGTAGCATAAGATTATTCAAAGTAAAGGGCTTATTTGAAATTGGAAAATCTGTGAAACCTAGTGTTAATGAAATAAAAACTTTTCAAGTAAGAGTTAGTAACATTTTTAAAAACCATATCACCAAGGGACAGTTTCTTTAGTATCATAAGAACTTAATATGAAGAGTTTCTTAAGCAATTAAGCCTTTAGAACAAATGATCCTTTCTCCCGGTCTTGTTTTCCTCTAATTCTGGTGTCTTGAACAGTTAATCTTTTTCTCTTCCTCTGAGTATATCAGAATCTTTAAAAAAAATAAACATAAAATTCTTTTGCAATGTGATTTTATGTCTATAGATTATTAATCAATTTTTAAATATACTGTCTTTGGTAAAAATGAATCTGCAAGTATTTTTTTTAAAGATTTTATTTGTTTATCTGACACAGAGAGAGAGATCACAAGTAGGCAGACAGGCAGGCAGAGAGAGAGGGGGAAGCAAGCTCCCTGCTGAGCAGAGAGCCCAACGTGGGGCTTGATTCCAGGACCCTGAGATCATGACCTGAGCCAAAGGCAGAGGTGTTACCCACTGAGCCACCCAGATGCCCCTGAAAGTATTTTGATGACCAAATAAAGAACAAAGATAATATGTAAATCTAGAAAAATATTTGACCTCCATTACAAAAAAAAAATACTTCCTTTAATAGGAGAGTGAAAAAGGATTGGGATGACACCAAGTCTAGGAAATTGGGCCACTCAAGGTTAGAAAGGTCACACCAGCCAGATATATTTGGAAAATATAAATATAACAACTGGGTTAAATAAGGTACTTGATATTTTTTATGAACAAGGAAGATTAAAAAAGTGAAAAACCCACAGGTGCTGGGAATTTAAGAATGTATTATTTATTCATTGAATTTTTTATGAAAACAGTGCACATATACTAAGCTCATTCTGAATAAAAAGGGATTAGGGGTACGATTCAAATTACTAGAGATTATTTGTTATTTGGATGTCTTTGATAACAGATTTTTCTTGCCAATGAATCAGATTACCTTCAATGCCAGCTTTCCATTGGCAATGAATATATCATTTTACTTTAGTATTAGTAGCTACTCTCAGTAATATATGCGCCAAGGACAACATCGTAGTAAGAAAAGTAAAAAAGCAGTGGGCTTAATCATAAAGAGTGAAAAATAATCACTCATTTATTCTATTCACTTAACTGAGGTTTAAGTAGGTTCTCAAAATTTTAAAGGGTATTTCTTTTTAGGAAAAACCATTTTAATAGTTGAAAAACCCACTGCTATTTCAATCTCCATGATTCTTTTAAAAAAAGTGATATTAAAGAATAATTTAAAATATAATAAAAATGTTCCAGTTTAATTTTAGTCCATCTGAATGTTTTGGTTTTTAGATAAAATAAAACAGTTTCATAGCTAATATAAAACTCTTTGAAATATTGCAGAAACAAAAGAGGTGAAATACTATATTATATCATGCACTGTGTTAGTATCTCACACCTTCCCATAAGGTTTTGGTTTCTCTCAAGGTTGTCATTCATTGGATTACTAATCTATTTGTTATTTGGATTGGAGTTTAGAATAAACTTCAACTAATGTTGCCAACATTCTGAACAAATATTCATCATAGAAAGTCAGCATAGGGGCTGCTGGGTGGCTCAGTGGGTTAAAGCCTCTGCCTTTGGTTCAGGTCATGATCCTGGGGTCCTGGGATCAAGCCCCGCATAGGGCTCTCGGCTCAGCGGGGAGCCTGCTTCCTCCTCTCTCTCTGCCTGCCTCTCTGCCTACTTGTGATCTCTCTCTGTCAAATAAATAAATAAAATCTTTTAAAAAAAAGGCAGCATAGTTCTAATATCTCTCTCAGACAGTACACATCATTTTGTACATTCAGGCCATCATTCTTGCCATAAATAACAGAGGGTGATAATCCATGCAGAAGAAAATGGAAGACGAAGTTAAAATAAATACTCTGCATCTACCATTGTTCCAATGTGGTACCATTTAACTTCTGCACAGACAGTAATGTCTATCATTGACATTTCAGAAAAGAACTGAAAACATTGTAAACCATTTTCTGATGTAAGAAATTATGGTACCCAAACAATGCTACAGTCTAAGAGGGGAAGGCTGATGATTCTAGCGTAAAACAAAGCTCATCATAAAACCTGCTGTTACCCTCCTGTACAGGATGCATATGAAAATTCGCTAATAAGAAATTCAGCTTCTAAGATTCTCAGATTTGTTTAGGCTCTTTCTGTGGCCACAAAATGCAATAGAATCAAACACAAAGGCAATAGTAAGTGATGGTATCATGGAAAAACTAAATATGCAATAACTGTCCAAAAAATCACCAATCCCATCTTTCAAGTCATATTCAATACTGATGGCTTTTTATTCCATTTTAATAAAGCACTTTGTAACTTAAATAACTGAATCATAACTACCTCAGATTTGATATTTATATCCTTAGGAATCCTTTTTAAATATGCCTAATTCTACCTACAAGGTAGTTACAGAATATTTTGAGAAGATTGGGGATAAAGATTACAACTGGGAATAAATAGGAATTTGTTCTAGTTTTTGATAATGTTAATGACCAAGTTAAAAACTCTTCAAAAACTGGATTTTTATTTCAAGTATGTGTACGTGTGCATGTGTCTGGTTTCAGCTATTTTTGAAGACAGCAGATCTACACTTTGAGGGCTGTCAGGTTTTCTATCCAATAGAGTTGTTGAAAAGTACATTTTCATAGTTCAATTTGCTACCCCTGGCCAAAATAATGTGACACTTAAAGAGTGATATGATAAATTAATTGATTTCTCCACATCACCAGGCACAGAGATGGTTTCTTTTATGTCTATGGAGGCAAAGTGAGGTTCTGGTAACTGACAGGACTGTAAAAATATTCATCAGGTTTTTCTTCAGCGATAAGTTGCTACAGAAAACAAATATCCCTGAGTCTTTTACATGGCACAAAATTATACTGTGTATTTGCTTTTTGATAAGGAATATCTGAGGTATTTAGATATGGAAAAACTATAACATTTATCATAGATAGGAAATTAGGGGGCAATCATGTCTTAGTGCAGGTTAAAATACTCAGCTTATTTATTTAAATGAAAATTCTATTTATTTTTAAAAATCATTCTCAGTGGTTATTTTATGTTCAAAACAACAGGCTAGTGATTTACCTACAAAAGAATGATCTCAAAGAAACTTTAAGAAATAAATACTGTGACTAATTTTGTGAACAAGTATCTCAAAATGTTTGCAAAATATCAACAGAAAGATAATATTCCTTTTTATTTATAATTATATAAAGTTGAAAAAAAAAAGGAAGTCTAAAACCCCTTAAGTTGACAGGCTGCCGAGCTATAACTGGCAGAGTGAGTACAGAGAGATTCAATGTGAAAAGTGGAAGATAATGTGCTCACACACTAATGGGCACTGAACTAGACATAGGCTCATTTTTCACATCATGTCATCTCTAAGGTTTGAATAAAAAGTAATGGCCAGAATGAGCCTGGCTCTATCTCAGACATTATCATTTGCCTTCTCAGTTTTATTTGTGTTGACTTGTACAGTCTAAAAAGATGACAGTCTCTGGGCCTCTGGATCACTCAGAGTGATAATACACAGCACATTACACTGTTGGTGACAGGTTCTGTTCTCCTGGATGGCATATGAAAGGAACGCATCTCTTTCCGTCATTTCAAATGCTATAAACTGACAGAATAAAGAATCTTGCAGAGGGGACATCACAAACCCTGTCTGTTATGATTTTATGAGATAAACTGGAGTTTCCAGGGTATCTTGTTCAGGAAATTAGTGTCAGTCAAACTTTAGTGTTTTTTTTTTTTTTTTAAGAGAGAAATAGCAGACTCTCAAAAGTAGCCTTGCCCTATTTCATATAGCAAAACCTCCAAAACCGTGTGTTCAATCCTGAGAAAAACTGATTTTTCTCTCTTAAAAAAAAAAAAGAGAAAGAAAGAAAGAAAGAAAAAAAGAAAAAAAGAGAGCTCCTGGGCTACTAAAGTGCAATAAACTATCTGCGGCTTCAAAGGGAAATAAATGTCTACTTATCGATGAGATCTTTAAAGAAATCACTAGCCTGGTTGTATGAAAGAATAAATCAGTACTTTTAAATATTTTGGAAAGCTCATTTTTTGCTGAATTGCTAACCTAATGTCCTGTTGAACTATAAACATGCCAAGACTATAATGTTTTTTTCTTGGTACATTTATTCAAGGTTTTATCTTCTTTCTCTTTATTTCAGTAACTATTACTGAATTGATTTACAGTAGTTTGAATTTAAGTGAAGACACCACAAAAATATCACCAAGGTAGATAATAATATGCAGAATTTTATTAATTTATCCTAAACGGAATAGCATATGGATTCCCTATTCTTAACGTTTTTTAAAACATTACAGTGTCATAAAAATTTACAGGTACTTGAATCATAATCTGCCAATTGTCATAGCTTTTTCCCATGTAATTTCAAGTACTTCTATGATAATAAACGTTCCTTGCATGACTTAAGTTTAAGTGATTATTTAAGTTAGACTTGCTCGTTGTACTTTTCTGTCCATTTCCATGTTTGAAACTTTTTACTGTCAAGATGAATAGAAATGAATGTCAAAGAATGTTTCATAACATACATTTATAAATGGTCTTTTTGTCAAAAATTTTTATTATCAACTCATTAAGAAATTTATTTCAAACTAGAATTTGACCGAGTATATGGATTTTAAGTATAGGATAGGCCTGATGATGCAGGTTTTTCACCATAAGGAGTCTTTTAAAAGTTAAAGAATGTAAAGAATGTAAGTATTTAGCCATAGTGTGGCTAAATAAAAGAAATGATATTTAAAAAGCAATGAGAATTTATTTCATATGTATTTCTTTTCTTTCTTTGGATGTCTTATTAATTAATTAGTACTGAAACTGCACACTACTTTGAAATATAAATCCAGGTTCCTCTTTTAAAAAGGAAAAAAAAGGGGTGCCTGGGTGGCTCAGTGGGTTAAGCCTCTGGCTTTGGCTCAGGTCATGATCTCAGGGTCTTAGAATCGAGCCCCGCATCAGGCTCTCTGCTCAGCAGGGAGCCTGCTTCCCTCCCCCCTCTCTCTGCCTGCCTCTCTGCCTACTTGTGATCTCTCTCTCTCTCTGTCCAATAAATAAATAAAATATTTTTAAAAAAAAGGAAAAAAAAACATGAAGCAGGTAGCCTCTAGTTAGAAAAAGTATGAAGATGTCTTTCAATAAGTTCACATGGAACATTGCAAAGGTGTGGCTCGTCATCCCACAGCTGGATTTTCAGAATTCTCTGGTGCTTGGAAGATAGATGTGAAATTCTCTGAATTTCAGATCTAGGGAATGATCGGACCACTTTAAGTACCCAGACATGTTTGATCAGACTCTCTCTCACCTTCCATTAGGGTGTTTTCATTCATACAGTTCCATATTGAGATTTACCCACCTGTCATCTACTTGACATATCAAACAATGTAGTCACTAGCTCTTGTTTTATGGAAGACATAGGGAGAAAAATAAGAGTGAAGGAATTAAAAGGGGTTTAACAGCATTAGTCTGTAGTAGGATTATCTTGTTTTCCTTTGTAATTTTTAGAGTTGCTCACTTTTTTTTCTGACAAGCAAGCCATTTTTATGAGACCCAGCTTCAGTCTGCAAATTGTTCTCCAACCTGGAGATTTTCATTTGCTCTCTTCTCTTCTTTAAAGTTAGGACTCAAATGTAGCCTGTCTTCTACTACTTACATTGCATCAAACAGTTTGATGCTCTTTTTTATAGCCTACCCCCTCTCCTGTGTTCTTATGTGATTTGTCTAGTCTATTCCGGGAGGTAAGAAACACCCTGAATTATTATTTATTGCACACACACCCCAATTTCCTCAAAACAGTGCTTCATAAATAGTGAACACATAACTGTGGGCTGATGAACGAAGGATGGCTGAAGAACTACTTTCTTTCATGGAGCTAGCTAGTCCCTTTCGGGTGAGTTTCACTGAAAGCAAGTTTGGCTTCCCCAGATAGACCTCAACTTTATAAGTATGCAAGAATCTGAAATGTTATTTTAATGAAATCCATGTTGTTAACCTAGCAAACAGCAATATTTAAAAAAATAACAGTGAGTAATAGCCCACTTCATTCCTTGAATAGCTACATCTGATAAAACTCATTTATCATTTATCATTTATTATTTATCATATTATGGAAAATAGAAATAAACATAAAACTCATTTACGTATACACAATACACATATTTAATGAAGAACTTCAAGTGAATATCCTTCTATATTATGTATGTGGGAAAAAATAGAAATGAAACCCTTTAAAATTGTATGCCAAGTTGGTATATGGAGATGTACATATTATAGAATACCTTTTTTCCCAGTATCATTTCCAAGTATCTGTTGTTACAGAAATGAGAATGAACTGTAGCTCCTAATAGAAGTCTGCAAATCCACAATGTTCTACATCAAGCAGAGTCATAACTGACCATCTACTAGCACAGGGACATGGAAAATACAGTCACTTGCTGAGCCTTACTGTAAAAGTCATTTTTGCTCTTGGAAATGGGAATTGCTGCCCAATCCCATTAGGATTCCACCTCATGTCCTTAGACTTACTTCCGCCTTTCTTTGTTCAGGTCTTATCCCTCTGTGTCGGTGTTGAACTCGCCTCCCAGAACAAGTAAGCCTCCTGCTTGTAGTCTGCCCATGGAGTCACCAGGTTAAGGGTGTATCTACTCAATTCCTGATAAATGCCAGTTTTATCTGCCCATTTCTTTTGTGTGTCTCTCAGTGAGATAGCAGGGTTAGGACATATCACATCTTGTATTCTCCATGTCCCTTTTATTTTGGAAAGCTTTTGAGAGCTTAACATTTCTCTGTTTCTTGTTGTTCAGACCAAACCATTCCCTTCTGAATCCGTTTACTCGTGGCCTCTTGCCTCCTCCAGCAAATCCAGGCTTCCTCTTGTCATCTTCAAGGAACCCGCCCCTATCTCGCCTTTCTATCCTTGTATGCACTGCCCTAGCTGTCACTTTTATCTCTAGCCAATTTTAACCATGTAAACAGAGTAGAACCATTATAACAGTTAAGAGGAAGTCAAGTGATTTCAAAGTCAAACTAGGATTAAAAAGAATGGAATCCAAATTTCTCCAACCTAAGTTGATAATGAATATTTATTGACTTTAACTTACTATAAGACAAAAAACTTCAAATTCTCCAGATATGCTTGTATCTAAACAGTAATGTGTGTAAAATATACATAACATACATACACGTATATGTATGTATTGAATATTAGCTCAACCAGTTGGTCTTAACTTCCAGAGAATTTTCATTTAAATTGGGTATGAATTTAAAATGACCACTAAAGTAAAATGTCCCAAATCCCTTACTTTTCCTCCCATGTCCTGATAGATGATTGAATCCCTTTTAATATGTAACTTACAAACTTACAAATAGTTGCCTAGCTTCAGCATAAAGCCCTTCAAGAATTTTCTCTTAAAAAGCCCATTTCTTTCTCAGATAGTTCTGTTTAAAGAAACTTTTTCCTTAACTTGAACTGAAATCTGTCCCTTGGTAACATTCAGTTGCTGGATTTTGTTCTTGCTCTGGAATCATATAAATCATGGCTAAATAAATTTTCACATTCCATCTTTCAAATATTTTAAAATATTTATTGTGTCTCACCTAAATTCACTAGATTAAATTAGGTTAAATAATCTCACTACTTAAACTAAGCGTTTTATCATTTATTTAATATATCATTTCTTTGATGATCCTGCTTTGTGTTCTCTGTTCCTATTCACTAAAATTTCTTTCAAAATACAGTGACCCAAACTAAGTATGATGGTCTGGCCTTGTCACTCTTATAGCAAAGTTAAACTAAAAGTCCAGTGCAATTTTTTACATAGGTTTTTTTCCTTAGGCAAGCCTTCCTTATTGTATCTTTGTAAAGTTGGACTTTTTTAGACTCTATAACAGGTGACCTTATATTAGTACCACATTACAACCATATTGTTTTATCTATTTATTTTTTTCCTGTCAATATTTTTTTAGATGCTGATAATAGGTGAACATTTTCTATATCTCATTGAGATTCATGCAACATAAATATAATTGGCATGTTGTGTCAGTACTCATCAAAACCTTTAATAAAATAGTCTAGAAAAATTTTAAATATCATTTTTACAAGCTTAGAAATTTATTTTGATCAAGAAGACAAACTTCAATTGATCTAACAAAACGTGAAATTTCAAAGCTCCTATTTTTAACTATGATTCTAGTGAAACTTTGCTATAATACCATAATTAGATATTTAGAAATAGTAAGTTTATACATTTTCATAACTTTTGTTCATACATAATTTTAAAGTTTAAAATGATTGTAAACGTTGACAAAATTTGAAACATTATCTGCTTATCTCTCCAAAGAAGTTATGCTCAAAGATTTCTAAAGAATTCTATGTACTAGACAGTATTCCTAAAGCTTCTTCTATATGGCTCCTCTGGTACAGAGATTACCAGTTCAACAAGGCGTAAGTAACCATCAAAAAAGTCTTCCAAGAAGAAAATTTAATAATAGTGCAATTACTGGTTTGTAAGCAAGGATTTCCAGACTCATAATACATCAGAATTTATGGTATCAAACGTGTTTTTGTCTTATTTCAAGAGTACCATTCTTACTCTTCAGAAATATCTATATTTGCCATGGTGAATACAGACTACACCGTATTGAATCACATGACTTCCCCCCCTTATATATATAAATCTCAAAACTTAGGTGAGAAATCCTGATTCTAAAGAAAACAAAGCCAGACATTCCACTGAGATTTACCTCCAGTTCTGGGTAAGTCACTTCATCTCCTGTCAAGTTTCCCTAACTACAGAGTCAACTAATGATATGTCACCTCTTTCAAGGGAATTTTTGAGAGTTAATGAATGCGCAGTGAGCAATTTAAGGATCAAACACACTGGGGCAAAAGACGAAATTTTTATTATAGTGGATACTCGCAGCCTTATGTAATCTGCTAGTCTAAACCATGTGCTGCTTTGGCAAATGCTCACTGAAAATAGCAGACCAGTTTGTGAGCTGGTACGCTCTCAACACAGCAGATGGACATGCAATGAAGTAACTAGCAAAGAGACCTTGTTTCGACATCAAATATGTTTTCGTAGGGCCAGATTCCTGGGCAAAAATGTTTTAGTGATGCTGCTGCAAGTAAGGTACGTGGTAGGTATCTTTTGCGTTAAGCCTTCGCTAACTTTCCCCATCTCTCTGGGGAAGTTATTTCAGGCATTCACGCATTTCAGATATGGAAAAATTCATATTTAAAAATCACAATGGCTTGGATATTTTGGTTAAGAGTTTTGAAACACCAGTGAAGAATGAGGTTTAAATAATACTTATTTTTTCATGAGAAGCAGCTCCAGTTTTCTGGCCCCTTGAGCAAACGGGGGAGATTTATTGCACACTCTGTCATGATATTTTTTTACTCAAAGTTTATAATCTTTTAGTGTCTCAAAGTGATGTCCTTGCACTCTTTACTAAATCAGAATATTTCAGATATTTTGACTGGTTCCTTTGAAAAGTAATACATCCACACAGTGAGTTATAAAGAGTAGAAACTCATCAAAATTAATGGAAATCTCAGATAATTTTCAGCTGTTGTCAAATGGGAGCCCTTCATATTTTAGTGTTAATATTATATTTATAATCAGAGAAATCTATGTGGAATATATGTCTGCAGAGGCAAATGGATACCTTAAAATTAATAAGTACAGTCCACACTTTAAGGAAATAAATCATTAAAGTGTTTCATAGGTTGATGTGAATTTCTTTTGTTCTGTAATAAGTTTTAATATAATATTTGGTAAGGCTACAAAATTCAGTGTGATTCCTAGACACATCATAAACCCATCAGCTTTGGGGAGCTTTTTGAGAATTCAATTAAGAACAAAAACTAAATAATACACACTTATCACAGAAAGGCAATCAAACAATGGAAAGTGCAAGTTTTTTTTTTCTCTAGTAGCAAACCCCTAGTGCCTTTCTGAATATATAACCACTTAATAGTTTATTTTATTTGTTCAGAAATCTCTCATGTGTGTGTTTTTAAATTTAAATTTTTATGTTTATATATTTAAAATAATATATTTTGGAAGTCTGCATATGAAATGCACATCAATTTTTAATAACTTCATATTAATTATTATATAAAAGAACTAAAATTTATTTTAAAAGCCTCTCATTAGTGGCCTTTTAAATATCTGATAAGGGTCTCATTACTGATCTTTTTCTGAAATTTCTTGGCTATTGTCACATATTTATTCCCCCCTATGAACCCTAGTGTCATTTTGTCAAGTGCCCCCAAGTGAAAAGTCTGATGGAATTTTAATTGGTATTGAATAGAATTTATGAATTTATTTTGGAAGAATTATAATAATATAGCTTCCTATCAAAGGACATTGTTTTTCCTACTATAACTTCAAGATTGTTGCTATCTATCATTAGTAAAATCCCTGGTATATAATAGATCATTGATTTACAATGTTTTTCATATAGATTCAGTACACATCTGGTTAGGCATACTCAATGATGATGATGATTATTAATGTTATTGATGTGACTATAAATGATAATTTTTTTCTTTCTCTATATTTTAACCTGCCATTGTTTATATATAGAAATCTACTTTCTGTATTAATTGGCTAACTATTATTCACTTTGCTATATTCTTTTACTGCTTGTTGATCATAGTTTATTCTCTTGAGTTTTCTTGCTTATATAGTCATACCATCTGCATAAAGTATTAAATTTTCATTCCCCTTGCAAATTTGTATGCCACTTAATTCCTTGTCTTCTCTAATTGCACTGGCTAGATTTTCCAGAATATTATTCAATAATACTGATAAAGTAAGCATCTGCTTCATTTCTATTACTTAAATAAAATGTGTTTAGTGTTAAGCTGTTAAAATATACATTGGCTTTTGGTTTTTAATAGCCCTATCTCTATATTATTATGTCAAAAAATAACCCATCTATTTCTAGGATAGTAAGTAATAATAGTAATAATTTTTATGTGATCAGTTATGCATGTTTGTTTTGGGGGATAGACTGTATGGTGATGTTTCTCCTCACTCTTTGTACACATTTCCCACTCTATTGACTTTGGACTAGGTCACGACTTGCTTTGACCAGTGATACATAGGTGCAGAAGCTTTAAATGGCTTTGTATTGTTTTGTCCCCTTTTACTTTTCTGTCCTATGTCATTTAGAATACTCCAGATAGTTTAGTCCTTAAACCTGAGTCCTTAGAGAATCCTGTCAGCCAAATCCAGCTTAACATAGCCTAGCAAAGCTCAGTAGCATCCAGTCATATGGTAATCCATAGAACTAATGTAAGTGAGGAGTAAGTGACTAAGTATTTGGTAGTTTTTCTGTAGATACAAATTCAGTATTTACAAATGTCTTTGTGTGATAATTAATATATTATTTTAGTATGTTTTATGAAAGGAAATGATCTTTACATGTCTGGAATGAAATCTGTCTGTCCACAGAATGTTATTTTATACATCTGCTTAATTTATTTGATATTTTCTTTAGAAATTTGGTACCATTTGTAGTAAGTGAGATTTGTCTGTAGTTATTTTGGCTGTCTGACTTCAGTATCTTTGTCAGGTCTTACTATTGGTGATATGATAGACTTTAAAAAATAATTTAGCATCTTTGTTCTAAAAGTTATCTTTTAGATTAGTTGAAGTAGCATTTGGATTTGTTTATTCACTTTTTATTTGAAAGATCTTACCAACAAAACAATACAGACTTGTTTATTTTTTATAGATAGCTCTTTCGTAGTGTTTCAATATTATCTTTGTTTATTGGTCTATTAAAAGTTTATGTATATTTTAGTAAGAACTCATTTCTCAGATTTTCAAATTTATTTGCATAGCATTTTATGATATGCTCCCTTATAATTCTTTCCATTTTTGTTCCTACACTTAATTCCTCATCTTCATTTAAATTGTATTCATTTGCTTGGACTACTTAAATAGATCTCTGTTTTCACACTTATCAATATATTGCCTAAAGCCCGTGAGTGGCCAAGAAGACATTTTTAAAATAGAAATTACAGTAACTCATTCTCCTGATTAATCATTGCCAGATGATTCCTATTAAAATTGTCATTTCATATCACCTTGTAAACACTTTCATTCTTTCCATTAGTACTGACTTACTTGCTAGTTTTAAAAACATCTTGTCCCTGCCTGAGGTCTCTAAATTTGCTCTTTCTTTAGTCTATAACATTCTTCCTCTATAGCATTCCATATTTCGTAATGTGCCTCTACATTGTGAGTCCTCATTATAAGTTATGTTTTATTATCTACTTTTTAGAACTTACCACCATCAAAAGAATATTTTATTCATTTACTTTTGGCCTGACTTTTTTCTGCTAATATGCATCCTCTATGTATTATTAACTTCTGTGACTGATGTACTTAGAACAATATCCATAATTGAATTAATAAATTGTATGTTCTCTTGGTTTCTTTTAATATATTTGAAATAATTCATTATTAATATTGTAACTCTTGCTTTATAATTTGAATACTATATTTTTCTTCTCCTGTACTTTATACCATGTTATCATTTTGTTTTAGGTGTCTCCTGTCTATAGCACTTAGTTGGCTATAGTTCCAACCTTTTTTGGAATTGGAGGAGAATATAAGTTTCTAGATTTTTTTCCTATCTTTTGTTATGTAAATTATCTTGTTTTTGCTATACTTATATCTAGTAATCTTTTTAAAAAAATTACATATTTGTATCAGTTTTGAATTGGGTGGTTGCAAACAAGAGATCACCCAGTATTTTGTGTAGTGAATAACTTTCATAAAAATTTAAACACTGTAAAGAAAAATTACCAAAAAAACCCAAGAAAGACCATTAAATATAAAAAGAGGTATCAGTGTTCCATGGTTCTGGGTTCTAGGAGTATCAAGTTTGAGGATTATTTTGAACTGAATAATAGGGAAAAAAAATTATTGGATAAAGTGTTAGAATTGCAAAGTAAAATCTAATGTGCTTTTCAGTGCAGAAGTGAGAAATGAGGACATGATTTAAAATTAAAGAAATCAGCTTTTATTAGATTCTGTAGTTGTATGACCAAGAATGAAATTAGTTCAATTGGATAGAAAGCTATGGTCTGTCTCAGGAATAGGATCATGAGTCTGTACCTACACATACTGGACTATTACCACTGGGACTTCCACAAAAGACAATAAATTTCAAAAGACTGTACTCTGAGGAAAAAGACAAGAAAAAATATCCGTCCCTCAGTATGAGAATGGAAAAGAAAGTAATCTTTGGTTATCTGATCTATTGTTAAGAATGACTACATCTCCTCAGAATTTGTTAACATTGGCTTGTGCTTTAAGTAGGTTTCAGGTTCAAATTTACTTTATCCACATAATCTGAGAATGTTTCAACAAACAAATACAGGTAAATTATTCTCTTACACCAATGACAAACCTGCGTGCAAGACAGAATAAATACAAAGGCATTCTAGAGCACTCTAGTGTTACTTATGGTATGATCTGTGGATTGGTCCTGGTTCATGAACTGATTGCTACTTATCAGTGACAAGATAAGTACAGAAATTGAGAGTGTTAGAAATGGTAATAGCTATTTGACAGAGTAATTAATGTAAACTTGACCTGATATTTTTAAAAACCTAGCGCTTTTATTTTTATGTCTCTGTTAACTCAATTTGTTCTACTAATTACTTTTTATTTTACTTATAAAAGTAAGGATCTATGATGATTTGAAAGAAGAAAGTGGTTCTCTTACTACTGATACTTTGAGAGGCAAACATGCCCAATATTGGCAAACAATGGCAAATAATTCAATAGATAAAATCTGTCTCAAAATATAAAATTACAAAAACCACTATGATTAAGAGTCTGTACAAATAATAAAAGCTGGATTATACTTAAGATAATATAATTTATATGTGTAAGTGAGTAAGTGGGAAAACCAAAACCAAATAGAAAAACCAAAAAATAGAACATGACAATATAAAATAAAACATAAGTTATTTGAACAGGAATTCAATTTAATTTTAAGAAATGAAAACAAAATTAAATAAAATCTTAATTGAAAAGTTAACCAACGGGACGCCTGGGTGGCTCAGTTGGTTGGACGACTGCCTTCGGCTCAGGTCATGATCCCGGAGACCCGGGATCGAGTCCCGCATTGGGCTCCCAGCTCCACGGGGAGTCTGCTTCTCCCTCTGACCTTCTCCTCGCTCATGCTCTCTCACTGCCTCTCTCTCAAATAAATAAATAAAATCTTAAAAAAAAAAAAAAAGAAAAGTTAACCATCAGATTAGATATAGTTAAACAGAGAATTAGCAAAATGAAATAATTTGTATTTTTTTATTGCATAGAGTAAAAGAGATGAAATATGAAATACAAAGGAGGTTAAGATAAAGGCTAGGCACAATGAACAGCCTCTAAATAACTGTGCAGTGTTCTAAAGAAGAAAGAATACAAGTGATAGTATTTAAAGAGATCATTTCTGAATATTTCCCAGCATGAATTCTCAGAGGCAGAATACAGTGGGGTACCTGGCTAGTTCATTTGATGGAGCATGTGACCCTTAACCTTGGGGTTGTAAATTCGAGCCTCATGTTGGATGTAGAGATTAATTTAAAAAGTATTTTTAAAAAAGTAGTGGGTTACAGAATAAATCTTTAACAATTAAATAATTAACTAAAATTAATTAATTAATTAATCATTTAATAAATTAATTAATTAAAAGTATTTTAGCAAAGTTCACTAAAAAAAGGAGAAGACTGTCTTAATGTAACCAGAGATTATAAATAGGATTGCCTGGAAAAGAATGATACTTAGGATTATAGGTACATTTTCAAGACAAAATAGAAGCCATAAATTAATGGGGAGGGGAGTGGTGGAATGGTGGGAGATAACTTTAAAGAATGAATGGTTGCTGGGGTGACTCAGTTGCTTAAGCCTCTGCCTTCTGCCATCAGCTCAGGCTAAGATCCTGACATCAAGCCCCAAGTCCAACTACCTGCTAAGCAGGGAGATTTCTTCTCCCTCTCCCACTGCCTGCTGTTCTCCCTGCTTGTGCTCTCTCTCTCTTTCTCTGTCAAATGAATAAATAAAATATTAAAAAAAAAATAGAGTGGAAAGAAATTATTTGCTATGCTTCAGTTTTATATATACTTAAGTTATAATTTAGAGAGATAATGGAAAAGAGACATTTCCAGAAAATGAGACAGGGAAGGCTGAATGACCAGAAAATAAATTAAGAGAATAAAAGAATGAGATATATAATGCAAAGATGGACAATAAAAACTGAAGTGTGTGGGCAAATCAGAATAATGTCTGACAGTACAAAATAAATAGTTATTTTACAACTACACTTACAATAATAATATCATTGTAATAGTAATGATAGTTTTATTGACTAATGAATACTGAGTATCATGTAGAATGTAAACAGTTTTTGGATTTGGAGATTTAAAAATTCAGGATTTTGTGAAAATGAGAAAAATAATTACTATCACTTGACTTGGCTATATATATATATATATATATTCTATATATATATATTGAAACTTTAAAGATTAATACCCGGAGGAGGGAAATAAAATGACTAATTTCCATAGTAGTAATGGAATAGAGAAAACTTGGCAAATCTATAGAGATAAAAGTCATCAAAATATAGGGGAAGGAAAGCAAATAAAGATAAATAGAAAGTGAAAAAAAATGTGGTAGTAAAAATCAGTAAACATAACAAATATAAATGAACTGGCCACTATATTTAAAAGATAAAGTTTTTTTTAAAATAATAACCCAACTTAGATATCTAAAAATAAAATAGGAGGAATATAACCAAAAGCACTCTGAATTTTTGTTTCACTTAATAAGCTACAAATAAATAGAAACACTAATTGGCATAATTACCAGGATAAATGGACAAATCCACCACTATAGATTTTAGATACATATTTCAGTTATTAATAAACTAAGCAGAAAATAATATTAGTAAGAAATTACTTGAACAAATATACATTCTTATGGATATAGATAATCCCACTATCGGTTAGAGAATTTGCATTTTTATCATTATACACTTAAGAAAATTGACCACATACTAGGCCACAACAAAAATCCTAACAGCAACAACAACAATAACAACAACAAAGTTCTAGGGGAGTAATTGTTGTATAGAAGGTGTTCTCTAACCTGGAAGGAACTAAGATATAGATAAATAAGAAAAAGTCAACCACCCAAACCTATTTAATAAGTTACTATTAGTAGCTAGTGGGTCATATGAGAAATTATAATAAAAACTAGAAATATTTAAAATTGTATAATACTGCAAATGTTAAATTTGTGGAATGATGCTGAAGTGATACCTAAAGAAAAAATTTAAGTTTTAAAATTTATATAAGAAAAAAAAGTGAAAACCTAGAGACTTCCTAAAAATTATAACTTAACCAAAACTCCTGAACATAAAACAATACCTTTGTGTGTCTCTATCTACAAATCTGGACCTTGCCCTTCTCTCAAAAAATAGACACGTTTCTAGATTATGTTGCAGGAATGTTGTATATTATATTTAAGCAACGTAAAGACCAATATTATAAAAATTCTTCCAGAGAAGAGAAAAATTTAGTACTTACCGTATCATTTTATAAGGGTGATATATGTTTTATATTAAACAATGCAAGATGTATAGGAGAAACTAGAATTAAAACCAATCCTATTTATGAATATAGATGAACATATCACTTTTTAAAGAAAACCAACAAACCGGAATGTTCAAGGTTGGTTTAACACCAAAACATATCCATTTAGGTATTACATTAAAAGATTAAGTAGGAAGAAGAATAGTAAGAAAATTTCAATAAATGAAGGAAAAACCAAAAGTAAGATGGATTCCATATTGTATCACTAGAAATGGAAAAAAATATTTTCCTTGATAAAGGTTATTTACCACAAACTTTCACAAAATTGTTTTTCAAAGTGAATACAGTAGTTGCCTCTAAATCTGAATTCAAGGTAAGGATAGCTTCTCTCACACTTCTGTTCAATAATGAACTAGATATTCTAAATAGTGAAATACATAAAAGAAAAACATAGTTATAAATTAAAGAAGAAAAGAAAAGGATACTTTTCAAGCAAGGAATTATCTTCCAAAAATTACAGGCAAATCTACAGAAATACAATATGTTATTCTAAATCTAGACTACATTTTATGCCAGCAAAGCATTATTAAGACACATAAGTATAGTTTAATATAAAGATAATACTAGAAAAGTACTAAAGGTTATAGAATACCTAAGATTACATCTACATCAGTAAATAGTATAAAATGTAGATGTAGAAGATGAGATGTAATTAAATATTCATGTTGATAAGTAGAGAGACAATATCATACATTGCAAACTCTTCTGTATTTGACTTATTTCAAACAAAATTGCAAAGATTATTCTATATAACCTCTTAAACTGATCTTAAAATATGTGAAAGAAATAAGGGCCTAAAATAGGTGTGATAATTTTAAACAAGAGGGACAGTATTGGGATCGTTCTATAATTAAGAAGAATAAGTAAAATGTTAGTGTGATTCTGGTGATTCAGCATTGACAAAAAATAATGGACAAATAAACCAACATTATTTTACTTATTTTCATTTGGTTTCATATACCCTATAAATGAGCTACTTTCAATGTGCAAACTAACTTAAATTTGTAAATGAGACCCACCTATATGTGAAAATGGAGACATTAAAAATCAATAGGAAAGATAAATTATTAAATTTTCCAAAACAAAATTGCTTACTTCTAGCCCCCCAAAAGAAGAAAGAAAAAATATTCTTATCTTGAGACATTCACAAAAGTAAATTCCAGATGGACTAACCACCTAAAATATAAAACATACTTACAAAAGCAAACATGAAAAACCGATAAAGAAGAGAAAAATACAAGCCACAAGTAGAAATATGTGTAACATTTGTGACTTTCAAAGGATTAGTCTTATAAAGACTGAATACTTACAATAAGAAAGAAAGAAAGACCCTATTAAAATAAGTGGTTAGGTTTGAATAGGAAGTTCACAGAAGTTGAAAACCAAATGGCCAGGTAACATACAACAAGACATTTAATTTGGTTATTAATCAAGAAAACACTAATTAAACCACAATTAACTATTATTTCAGACCAGTTAGGTTAGCAACATTTAAAAGAATCCAGAAAGAGAAAGAAATGAATTCTCTCATACAATTTTTAAGAAAAGAAAAAAAAATAAGAAAAGATACCATTGGAGGTAGTGGGTGACAGCTTTTCTGTCACTAAGAATTTTCATGGGACATGCTCCCTATGGACCCTAATCCCCTATCAGTACTTAGCTTCTAGTTTCTTTTGCTCTTTGTCAAATGAATGATGGTTCTCTTTCTAGCTGCTCACAGATTACCTAATCCTTGTTCTGTTTGAACATTACGACAAACTGTTCTCATGCTGAAAGATAACACATGACAATGACAGTGTGGCTTTAAATTCATAATTATGGAATAACTTCTGAAGCTAATGTCTATTATTTACATTCAAGATTTAATTGATCAATCAGGCACTTACCAACTAAAGGAGTTCATTTATAGGGTGTATGAAAATAAATGGAAATTTAAAAAATGACATCAATTTCTCCAAACCATTTCCCCATTCCCCTTCAAATGGCCCCAATTTATTTAAATTTTAGGGGCATTTTAAACATTTTAGGGGCACCTGGTTGGCTCAGTCATTAAGCATCTGCCTTCAGCTCAGGTTAGGATCCCAGGGTCCTGGGATCAAGCCCAGTGTCAGGCTCCCTGCTCAGCGAGGAGCCTGCTTCTCCCTCTCCCACTCCCTCTGTTTGTGTTCCTTCTCTCACTGTGTCTCTCTCTGTCAAATAAATAAGTACAATCTTTAAAAAAATAAAGATTACATTTTAATAAGATATACTTTTTCTTAAAAAAAACCTTGAAAGACAATTTACATAAAATAAAATACACCATTTTTAATTAATTTTTAATTTTTTTATAAACATATAATGTATTTTTATCCCCAGGGGTACAGGTCTGTGAATCGCCAGGTTTACACATTTCATAGCACTCACCATAGCACATACCCTCCCCAATGTCCATAACCCCATCACCCTCTCCCCCCCTCCAGCAACACTCAGCCTGTTTTGTGAAATTGAGTCTTTAATGGTTTGTCTCCCTCCCGATCCCATCTTCTTCCATTTTTTCTTTTCCTACCCCCCAAACCCCCTATGTTGCATCTCCACTTCCTCATATCAGGGAGATCATATGATAGTTGTCTTTCTCCAATTGACTTATTTCGCTAAGCATAATACCCTCTAGTTCCATCTACATTGTCGCAAATGGCAAGATTTCATTTTTTGATGGCTGCATAGTATTCCATTGTGTGTGTGTGTGTGTGTGTGTGTGTGTGTGTGTGTATATATCACATCTTCTTTATCCATTCATTTGTTGTTGGACATCTAGGTTCTTTCCTTAGTTTGGCTATTGTGGACATTGCTGCTATATAAAATACACCATTTTAAGTATAAAGTTTTGTAAATGTTGCCAAATATATTTTCTTATGTAACCATAGCCACAATCAAGATATAGAACATCTTAATCACCCTCGAAAAGTTTCCTCTAGCATGTAGGCAATCAACTCTTCCCCAAATCCTCCATCATCCTCCATTCCAGGAGATATCTGATCTATTTTTTTTTCATTGAGTAGATTTATCTCTTCCAGATTTTTATATACATACAATATCACACTGTATGTATGTTATCTTTTGTGATTAGCATAATGTTTTTGAGATAAATCCATATTACTTTTTAGGCCAACTAGTATTATGTGACTATGCCATACCTTATATATCCATCTCTCTTATAATATCCATCTGGGTTGTTTCTAGGTTTTTTTATTAATAAAATGTTATGGCCATTCTTGTAAAAAATATTTATGTAGACACAGTTTTCTTTTTAATTTAATTTTGAAATAATGAATGCAGAAATATTTAAAGGTAAACAATGAAAAGCTTCCCTCCAGCTCAATCCATCAGGTAACCACGTTAGTGAGTTCTTTAATCTTCCAGGTAATCATGCATATGGAAACATATTATATATATATTTCTTTAACTTGCTCCTTTATTTATTTAATTTTTTCTGTCAACATAAAACTGTCTTTTTTGATACAGTTATTTGAATTTTAACAATTCAATTTTAATGTGTAAATTTGTTACCATAATCACAGAAAGAATATAAAATAGCTCCCTTATTTCATAAAATTTCCTGGCACTATCACTTTGTAGTCAAATCCTTCATCAACTCCTACTGCCTGAAAATCAGTGAAGTGTTCTCCATCACTATAGTTTTTTTGTTGTTGTTGTTGTTGTTTGAGAACATACTGGAACTATACAACATACTTTTTGAGACTGGTTCTGTTAATCAGAGTAATGTCTTTGAGATTCAGAGTTACAGGAAGAGTTACAAGAGCTAGTTGTACATACCAATAGTTAGCTTCTTATTTTGTTTTGAAATATTTTCTTTCACTTTTGACTTTAATTATTAGGTTCTTTTCCATGCACTTAAAAATATTTTAGTGAACTTCCCATTGTGAGATGAGCTCTTTGATAAAGAAAAAAATACAAATGTATGCAGAAGTCTCATAAACTCCATATCCATTTTGCCCTATTGTTAATTTCTTGTTTTAGTTTGATATATTTATCACTATTAGTGAACCAATATAAATATACTATAACTAATATAAAGTCCTTACATTACGCATATTTCTTTCATTTTTCCTAATTTTTTTTCTGTGCCAAGTGTCAATTCATGACACTACATCCCATTTGCTGTTGTCTCCTTTGGCTCCTCTAGTCTGTGACAGTTTCTCAGACTCCTCTTTTTTTTTTTTTTTTAATTTATTTATTTGTCAGAGAGGGAGAGAGAGAGCAAGCACAGGCAGAGTGGCAGGCAGAGGCAGAGGGAGAAGCAGGCTCCCCGCTGAGCAAGGAGCCCGATGTGGGACTCGATCCCAGGACGCCGGGATCATGACTTAAGCCAAAGGCAGCCGCTTAACCAACTGAGCCACCCAGGCGTCCCAACTCCTCTTATTTTTGATGGCCTTTATAGTTTTGAGGCTGTTGGTCAGGTATTTTGTAGAATACCTCTCAGTGATTTGTCCGATGTTCTTTTCATGATTAGGAAAAAGTTATGGGTCTTTGGGAAGAAGATCACAAAAATAAAATGCCATATTCATCACACAATATCACGGATACTTACTATCAACTGTTGATATTAACCTTGATCACCTAACTAATCCATTCCTTTTTATTGCTAAATAGCATTCCATTGTATGGATACAGTAATTTGTATACCTATTCACATATTGAAAGACTTTAAGGTTGTTTACAGCATTAAAGATTATGCATAGTGTTACAATAAATAAAACTTTTGCACAGGTTTTTAAAAAAAACATAAATTTCACTTTCTCTAGGGTAAATGCCCTGTAAAAGGACTGTTGAGTCATAAGGTAGGAGTAGATTTAACTCTGTAAGAACCTGCCAAACTGTTTTCCACGTGTATATTTGGCATTTCCATCAGCAATGAATGAGAGTTGCTGTTCCATATTATTTGCTCTTTTCAGTATTTTTGAAGGAATATTTTAGCCATTCAACCAGGTGTGTAGTGCTAACTCATTATGGTTTTTATTTATATTTTTCAGATGGCAAATGATGCTGTAAAACTTTTCATGTCTTTCTTGCCATCTGTACATCTTCTTTGGTGAAGTGTCTATTTTAGTCATTTGTCCAGTTTTTAAAGTTGATTATTTATTTTCTTATTGTTTTGAGAGTTTGTCACATATTCTGGATATAAGTCCTTTGTCATATATGTGTTTTCCAAAAATAAAAATCCATTGTTTGTTGTTTTTTTTTTCTTTTATGTGTCATTCTTTTAATGTCATGTCTAGGAACTCTTTAGCAAGCCCTAGTTCTCAAAAATATTCTCTTATAATTTCCTCTAAAAGTTACATAGTTTTACATTTACACTTAAATCTGTGATTTTGAGTTAATTTTTTGTATAAGATGTGAGGTTTAATTTCAAAGTCTTTTTTATTTTGTTCTTTTTTTTTTTTTGGCTATGGATACTGAATTATTCCTACCACTCTTTATTGAAAAGACTATTTTTCTTTCATTGAATTGATTTTACACCTTTGTCAAATGTCAGCTGTCTGTATTTGTGTGATATTATTCTGGGCTCTTTATTCTGTCCCACCAATTTGTATGTTGATCTTTCTGCCAATACCACACAGTATTATGTAATATAGCTATATACAAAGTTTTGAAATCAGGTATAGTGATTCCTCTCTCCTTATTCTTCTGTTTCAAAATTCGCTTACCTATTTTAATTATTTTGTCATATAAATTTTATTTACTATTCATTTTTTAACAAGAAAAGTCAAATTTAATAGGCATACAAACAGGGAATCCACATAGGCATGAAATTCTGAAGACAATGGCCATATAGATTTTAGAGTAATCTTATTTACTACAAACTATCTTGCTAGGATTTTTATAAGGATTGTGTTAAACTTTTATGTGACTATTCAGATCATTGGGCTTTTGCTTAGTTTAGTTTTCAAATTCATGAACACATTATGTCTCTCCATTTACTTAGATCTTCTTTGGTTTATTTTATGAGTGTTTTATAGATTTAGCATACAGTTCCTGTAAGTGTTTTGTTTGATTTGTATGTATGTTTTTCATGATTTTAGAGCTCCAGTAAATGTTATTTTTAAAAAAGTTTCCAGTTTTCATTATTATTATATAGAAATACAACTGCTTTTTCTGTCATTGACCAAGTATCTTGTGACTTTGATGAACTCTTTCATTAGTTCTACAATTTTTCTTATAGATTCCTTGAGATTTGACAGGTAGACAATCATGTCCATACAAATGGGGGAGTTTTATTTCTTCCTTTTCAGTTTGTGTGTACTTTATTTCTTTTCTTTGCCAAATAAATTGACTAGATCTAATAAGATGTTGTATAGAAACTATAAGAGTGGACATCCTTGCCCTATCTTTTATCTTGAGAATAAATCTTTAGTCTTTCATTGTTAATTATGATATCAGCTGTAGGGTTTTTTCCTCTAGATTTTTTATCATATTGAGGAAGTTTCCTTCTAGTTCTTGTTTACTAAGGGTTTTACCATAAATTGATTTTGAATTTTGCCCAATGCTTTTTCTGCACCAGTTGATATAATCATGTGGATTATAATCAACTAAATTGATCAATTTATAAATATTGAATATTGCTTTCCTGGTGTAAGCTCCACTAAGTCATGATGTGTTGCTTTTTAATTGTTGCATTTGATTTGGTAATACTCTGTTGAGGAATTTTGTGTCTATCTTCATGGGAATATTGGTATATACTTTTCTTTGTATTGTGTTCATATGATTTTTAATCCAGGGTATTTCTGGCCTCATAAAGTTGGATGATAATTATTCTCTCCTCTTTTATATTCTGGAAGATATTGTACAAAATTGTTTTCTATTTGTTCTTTAAATGTTTGTTGGAATTCATCAGTGAAACATATGGGACTGAAGATTTCTTTACTGGAATGTTCTTTTAACTAAATTTAATTCAATTTCTTTAATAGTATAGGACTATTTAGGGTATCTATTTCATCTTGGATGAGTTACGTAGTTTGGGCTTTTCAAGGAATTGTTCTATTTTATCTAAGTTTTGAGCTTATGTCCATAGAGCTGTTCATAGTATTCCTTTATTATTTCTGCAGGGTCGTTAGTAATATATTTTTATTCTACTAAAGACATACTTAGTAATGCAATTGCTTGATCAGACTTGTGTGTATTTAAATGTATTAAAAAACTTGCTAAAACAGTTTTTCCAAGTAGTTATGCCATTTACATTCCCATGAAAATTTATAAAACTTCTGCCTGTTTTAGTTCCTTTTTTTAAAAGATTTTATATATTTATTTGAAGGAAAGAATGAGGGAGCATGAGAGGGGAGAGGTCAGAGGGAGAAGGAGACCACCCACTGAGCTGGGAGCCCAATGTGGGACTTGATCCCAAGACTCCAGGATCACGACCTGAGCTGAAGGCAATTGCTTAACCAACTGAGCCACTCAGGCACCCTGTTTTAGTTCCTTCTAACTCTTGACTTTGTTTTTACTTTTAATTTTAGCCAAGTAGTTTCCAAACTGTACTATTTTGCATTCCAACAAGCAATGTATCAATTTCATATCTTTGTCAACACTTGGTATTTCAGCCTTCTAAATTTTAGCCCAGACCTCCTATAATAGATGTATAGTAGCATCTCATCATATTTTCAATTTGAATTTTACTTGAGAATATTAATGTCAAGATTCATTTCATTTGATTTTTGGCTTTTTGATTTTTATGCGTGTTTGCATGACGTGTCTATTAAGTGTATAAAGTCTTCAACTGATTAGTTTGTATTTGTATTGTTGAGTTGTAAAGGTTTTATTTTACGTGTTCTAAGTAATTCTTTAGCACTTCCATTGCAGTTATTTTCTGTCAACCTCCTTTTGATTTTCACAACATTGTTCTTTAAAGAACAAGTGTTATTAATTTTGAAAAAGTCCATTTTCATATTATTCTGACATTTGGTTTCAAATATTTTCAAATTTAGTGTCAAAAATGTCTATTACTATCCTTTTACCTGTGAAAATATTTTCTACCATCCCACACACTCCGCTGAAGATAAAAATCTTAATACAGCTTTATTTTGCTTGACTTTGATCCTTATACATCCCTGATCAATACTCATATTGCTATAGTCTAGAATAATAATTTTAGACTTTTACTAAAGTAAATACTTAATACTGTCAATATTTATTTATATTTAACCTTGTGTTTAATTGAGGTTGCTCATTGGTGCTTCTTATAACATGCCTTTTTCAACCTGGATCCTTTTTTCTTCTTTCTCTTCTATTCTAGTTCCTGAAATACATTTTCTACTAACATCTGTAACAGGTTAACTCCCTTTGTTGTATGACTAAAAACCTCTCTATTTTGTCTTAGTTTTTATATGGATATAGGGCTAGAAAAAGTACTGTAGATTTAAAGTAATTTCCCTTTTTGCTGTGAATTCTGAGGCCAAATTTATTCTCATTCTGTTAAGCTGAGTATGAACTATAAAAACATTGTGGTTTAAAAAAAAAGATATGATGTTTCTTAGTGAAATATTTAATTGTGTTAGTTTTGTGGGAAAAAATCCCAACCAATCTTCTTCTCTCCACCCCTCTCATTTTACTAATTCTGTTTTCTTATTTTGGACCTACTCTTAGATGTGTATTGGAACTTATGAATATATCCTCTACATTTCTCAGTTTAAATTTCATATTTTTCATATTTTACATCTCCTTCCATCTTTTTTTTATGTTGCTCAGGCAGATTTTCTTGTCCCCTTACCTATATCCATTCCATTATCTAGAGTTCACATCATGCAAAATTTTTATTTCAATAGGCATGTTGTTTCACTTCCAAAATCACTCATTGTCTTATAATCACCTGGTCTTATTTGATGTGTATGCCTTTTAACTATAAACTAAACTCACTTTTTTTTTTTCAGATTTCTCTATCATTCGTGTTTCCCTGGCTACTAATTTCACTTAATACCAGGTGTTATCCAACATCAGATGTTTGGTGATCTTTCTGTCATGTAAAAATTCCACGTTTGACGAAAACTGTATAAACTCTACAGAAGATGTTGTATTAGGATCCGCTATGGCAATGGGGGACATAGGGCCCTCTCCAGGTGGCTGAGACAGTAGTCCTTGTTTCCCATAGGTGGCTACAGACTTATTTTTAATACCGTGCATTTTACTCCTGAAGTGTTTAGCCCCCAAGACCATCAGGCACTATGCTTCACCATTTCCCCAGAGCAGTAGCTAAAAGTGCTTCTAAGAAAAACCTCAAATCATGACTATGGCCTTGGCTTTCTACTTTGGTTTTGCTTTTGCTTATTCTTCTGAAACAAATCATCAGAGAATCATTCCAGACATAATGTTGCTTCTTGGTGTTCAGAAATTAATTTATTTACTTATTTATTTTTCTATTATGTTAGAGTTTGTGGGGTATTGGAAGTAAAAACTGCCTTGAATTTCTATATAAGAAAATGTGAAGTATTAATTTCTTACAAGTAAAAACCCATCAGGTAAGGACAATTCTCTCCTTAGCAATATGCTGTTGACATATTTATTAAAGCAGAATTTTAAGTACACTGTATTTTATATGTCTATCTCCCATAGTAGACTATAAATACTTTGAAGTGACTGTAAATTAGACATAGTATGCTACAAAATATTCATTCTCCTCTTCTCTACTAACCAAATTCCAATTATTTTGGAATGGATGTGTACCAGATAAATGTGCATTTCCTACTTACTTTGCAGCTAGATGCAGACATTGGACACAGTTCTGGCTACTGAGATAGAAACGCAATTCACTGCGTATGGTTTCTGGTTATTGGGAGCTGATTCGGCTGGCATGTGTACCCCTTTGCTCTTTGCCCTTCTTATCTGGAATGTGGACATGCTGTCTATAGTTCTAACATCCTTACTGCCTTCATACTGATAGAAGAAAGAGTTCACTATTCTCATGGCCATGAAATAAAACCACTATCCTCTAGTATAATTGTGTCAACCAATTCTTATATTCATACTTAAAATAAGATGTCTATAAAGGCATCATTATAAGATGATTCATATAAACCTAAGTTTCTGAAAAAATAACTGTCTATAGAAATGCAACTATCTTGATTGGCTTATTCTATGCAACATGTATCCCTGGACATGGAACTTATTTCTTCCAAACTAAATGGCTGATATACAATGGGGAAACAGTAAAATGGATGTTAAGGAATAATGCACAATGTGGAATTTATAGTTTATATTTTCAGTTACCCATCATACCTATAGACCCCTTCCCTTACACGTTTAAAAATTTCATGCCCACATATCAACTCACCCTATCGGAAAATAATCTAATCTTCAGTTCATGTAACCTAGTCCATATCTTCCCTTAAGCATCACTTTTCCCACAACACTTTCCTTAGGCTCCTCTCTCTCTATGCCAGGTTATCTGCCCTGTTCTGTGTTCTAACTCAACTTTACCTACCTTTTTTTTTTACTTATCTCACTTGATGGCAATTACCATATTATTTGTCTGGTTGCCCCAAATAAAAGATCCATCTTTTTCTTTCTAGAGCATGCTATATTCATTTTTGTATGCTTATATTAATTCAAATTTTGGATTGTATTGGATATTCAGTAATTATTTGTTGAATTGTAAGTAATTCTATTGAGTCTATCTTGGTTTATGTTATATTTGAAACATTGTATTATTGGACTATCAGGAGAAGGAGTGGGGACTTACTATAGTTGTTTCAAGTTTAAAACGTTCTCTGTCTTATAATATTTAATGATCAGTGGTGTCACTGTAAATATGTTAATTGATATAAGCTTAGAATGACCATATAATACCCAAAGAAATTTAAAATATAGCTATATTGTGAAAAACAGTAAGGGACAAATTTTAGGTTTAAAAATAATCCAACTATTAAGATAACTCTGCTCAAGTGTGCATGTGTGCCTCTCTCTCTCACTCAACCTACACACACACTCAATGAAATATCAGCATTTATTTCCTTAGAATGATTAGTTAGATTGTGATGATGCTACACAAACACAATTATGAGATACGATAGCAGCATAGCATGCTAACTCCACTCATTTTCAGTGTTTTCACAATTCTACCATTTTTTTAAAAGTAATTCCCATAATTATTTTATTAAAAAAAAAGAACAAGAGTAATTAAGGCCTAGCAATATATCACTCTTAAGATTTTTAAATAAGAAAATAAACACACTGAAAACACAAAATATTGTTTTTTCTGAAAAGAAGAGCATTTTATTTTCTAATTAGAAGTCATGAATTTAAATGAATGTGGAAACATTCCATTTAAAAAGGTATGAGCATAATGATGAAGAAACTTCAATTTAGGAAAAAACAAAACAAAAACAAAAAACAAACGTAGCTACAGACGCAGCATACACCTCATTGATTTTTAAACAGCAACAACAGCCATAAATATATTTTTTAAATTCTGCCTATACATCTCTCTCTAAGGCTACAAATCATGTTCAGGTTAAATGAAAATGTTCCCAATTGAAGTGTACCGTTATCTATTCTATCCTTTATCAGCCTCACATGGACCGTTCTAAGGTAAACATGTAATCGTACACTTGGAAATTTTGATTTTGAATCTTGACAGCACATTTCCAAAGGTATAACATCTTAATCAAATTTAAAAATAAAACATCCCAGTGCCGAGCTTGGTTGTAAACCTAAAATTATATAACATACGTGTTTTTATGCTTTGTCAATTACATTTGAAATAGGGGACTGTTTGTTTCAGCCCTTCTAAAAATGAGACAAGGATGAGAAAACAACCTATTTCCTTATTAGGTTCAGAAGTCAAAGGACTCAGCCAGGAGCCGCAGGCTTCAAGAGCATAGAAGATTAAGACATATATTGGATTCATGATGGAGGGCAGAAAGTTCATTTTCAAAATAAAACAGAATTTTATTCATATTCCTTTTAAAATTCAGATTGCCATTTGCCAGCTGACCTGTGACACGGCAGCAGTGTATTACATTTTCAATGAGCAGTCTGTCTGGAGCTGCTAGTGGGAGAAACTGCTTCCTGGTTTCTAGGTTTGTATTTTTCTAACTAAGATATTGTTGTCAGAATTTTAGATGGTGCAAACAGGGGCAAGGTAACATATTTATTTTTAATAAGGAGGAGATGTAGAATAGTATTGTCATCAGCATTATGCATGGAATAATCTTATAAAAAAAATCATAACAGCTCAGGTAAAATGTGTATATGGGACCGTCAAAGATGGGGATGCCAGCATCTCAATGAGAAATAAGGGCAGGCCAAAAAATGCATCTTTATTTAAAAAATAAATACATGTGAATGCCTTTTTAAACAAGTTTTGGTAGAGTGCAAGTCAAGCCAAGGTTTTCAATAGTCAGGGACTAGATTTATCCAGCTCACCATCTGTCAAAATTATATTATAGATGACACATATGCATAGATACAAGACCGCTGATTTTCATATATATTAAAACCTGAAACTACTGCAGGATATGAAAACCTACAAACTGTTAAGCCAAAAGGCTTACATCTAGAACTTTTTCCCCCCCACATTGTTTTAATTCTATGTTCTTCCTGACCTGCATTCAGGAGAAATGAACATATAGTCGATGGAAATCATAATAATTAAATCTCATTTAGAAAATATCAAAATAGAAACTTTCAGAAAAAATGAAAATCAGAGAAAGGATATACCCTTCCTTTATTTTTGGAGCTGCTCTTGTGGGTGAATAGATCTAGTACCTATTCTAAAATATAAGACAGTGGTTTTAAGATGAAAGGAGAATAATTTTTAATGTTGAATAAAAAAAGGCGATATTTGTAAAAACAGAAAACTAGCATTCATGAAAAGACATGTGACTAGGTGAGTTAACTTGAACCAGGACATTGCTGTCCATCATTCACCCTTGAGAATATGCTTTGTGATAAGAGTTACTTATACTTTTGTTACTTATACTTTTGTTAATCTCTCACATGAGAAACAAAGGGGGAAAACAGCAATTTTAACTATTTGATTTAGTACCACACTTTTCAAATGGAATCAGATAGAGGAAGAGAGCACCTTTCACCTCATATTTACTTTGGACAAATCATGTTTATAGATTTTTCTCACATATTAGTAAGAATAATATGTTTACCAAGTAGGAAGCATTGGCTTTAGTTCATTTGCTGCTGCAATTAAATAAATGATTGGTTTGTAAGAACTCTGAAAGCTGTCTTTCCTCCATAGTTGATATTGTGAAATCATCTCTTGCCATGATACAGTTTTTTAAAAAATCCTCCTATTTAACTATATAATTCATTCTCTCTTTTTATCAATAATAACACAAACTTTTCATATTATCCAAATCAGTGCCAATACTCATTTTTAATTAAATAAATATTTCCAGGTAAAAACCTTGATAATTTGTTGTGTTAAAAAAAAAAAAAGACAGCAGAAGTAAATTGAATGGCAATGGATTTCACTTCAAGAACAGCTCTTTTAAAAGCAGATCATTTCTATTATAATTTAAAATTCATGGTAGGAAAGGAAAACTGGATATCCTTCTCAGACTCTTCCCAAATGTGTTTGCTTACCTTTTCACTGTAGTTTAATTTCTATAAATCTCAACTTATGGTCTGTGAGCTATCAAAACCCATCTAACTTCTTAATGGATAATTTACAAATAAAACTTATCCTTTTTTTTTGTAGTTTCCAAATTCAAATTAGACAAACACATTGTCTTTCCATGAAATGTTTTAATGCCATTGATTTTAAACATTTGGCTTTTGTGTGTAGTTTTGTAGCCAATGAGAAAACTAGAAAATCATGCTATTATAAGCTTTGTTTTTTTTTTAATTGCAAAAACACATTTTTTTAAATGCACACAATTTCCATAATATTCAAAACAAGAGGAAAATCTTTTCATTTTCCTAAAGGGAAAGGAGGAAAGGAAGGAAGAAAAAAAAGAGAGAGAGACTCCTCAAATAAATTCTACACGCAACAGAACTAGTTTTGGATAATTTGATTTGCATGTGCCATATGTCAAATCATATACTCCTCTTCCTCCAAACACACACCTCAAATACTACCAAAAGCTTGCAAATCCTGATATTCTGGCTCTGTCTATGCCATATATCACACCAGCCTGCCTAGACTGAGTGCCATAGAACAAGTTTCATTGGATAGCATGAAATATCACTGTCAAAATTGATGAAATTAGTATCTTTGGAGGTATAACGTGCTTGGCATAGGTCACTGGGCATGTTTTCCGGTAGCTCACACAGCACCAAACAAAATTTTGAGTCTCTTCCTCTTGACTAACATTAAATTGATGTATTTTAAATTATTGGGAAAAAAAAAGTTTCAAGCAGCGACGTAACCAGTTGAATCCCAAACAGAAAATGGGTAACCAAATTTAGCAATACAATGGGATTGAGATTGCTTCTTCACTGAGCTAATTCTCCCAGAATCCACCATTCATCTCATCACTCCTTATAAAATACAGAATCCTTAATTGGTCTCTGCTTCTCCAACATGTTTTTAATGAAAACGCAGCACATAACTCTTAGTTTGTTGGCTGCCAGAGCCCAATTTACAAAAGTGGGAGTGCGAGATAAGAAAAGTACATCTGCAGAGCAGGCTGCGCAATGAATCACACGATGCCAGAGTTGAGTAGAATATAATTGAGTCCAACATCTCTGAGCACTTTCACCATAATTAATGATAATCTGTAACAGAGGAATCTGAGATTCCAGTTCAGAGAACTGTTTAATTAGGCCAAGTAATGAAAGCAGAAGCAGTACAAGAATATGGCCTGTCTCATGATTAATGATTCATGCTACTGAACACAAAAGTGCCGCACCGTTAACTCTAACGGATGCTGCCTCTCTCTGGCATTTACAAAATAGTGAAATGCATGCATTTTTGTATTTTAAAGATGTAACTGGCAGTATCCTTTCCTGAGCTATTTACATGATAAATATGGTTCCGAAGGTAACTGTCTTCTTCACAGGTTCTTTGCTCTGGGGTAGTTTAAGATAAATATGGTATCTGCCTTTACATCAGTATTAAGGTAAGTAAGTGCTGTTCCAACACAGAATAATTAACACTTTCACTTTCTGAGTTAGTAAAACATTATTTTTAATATATATATATATTTTTAAATATACATCTCATTGACTAAAACATGCTTCTTAAGATTTTTATACACCTCACTCATGAATCATGCAATAAAGAGAAAAAATAGGTTTTAAAGATCACATCTAAGGTGCAGAAAAAAATATAACATGTTCGACGATCATTATTTGGGGGGCCAGAGTATGAAATAGTCTCTCAATGGACAATAGTTTGACATTGGGATTGCCCTGCAAGTATGGGGAACAAGACAAAAGAAAGAATGGTTTATCTGAAGCCTTAACTTACAAGCCAGCAAATTATATGGGCTTTATGTCACTACTTACTATTTTTCAGTAAAATAAGAAATAGTACTTATCAAAGGCATTGCAGAATTGCCCCGTACATATGCAAGGGCTGTGATAAGATAGCCTCCATAACACAACATGTATACTCTGTCCTCAACAAAATTAGGTCTCTTTATGTGTCTGCTGCAGAAGCTTCTGTGATTCAACACCTACTGAGAATCAGACTAATTCAGAAGACACCTTATTTGTGATATGGATTCAAAGAAAAGATTTCTGGATTCTCTTTACTGTTTACCCTGCCTTCTAATACAAGGGGCATAGTCAATGCAACTCATGCTTGACATCCACATATCTCCTCTTGGTCCAAAGAATATGTGATCTCAATGTAATTCCAAGGTTCTCAGTAAATTTGGATCCAGGTAAATGAGAAGGGATGTAAAATTTCAATAATTATCTTCCAGTAGGCTAAAATAAAATTCCCTGTGTTTATACATTTTTCACTCAACGTAAAGAATGGTTGATCTTCCAGGAATATTTTGTACAAAATTAATGACAGATCCACTGTAAATGGAACAATTTTGTAAGAGGTATTAAAGAACCATGCTTTATTCCAAAACATTGGACATATATAATATTAAAATCTTTGCCTAAATCACTGTACAGCACACACACTTAAAAAAAAAAAAGGGGGTGCCTAGGTGGCTCAGTAGGTTAAGCCTCTGCTTTCGGCTCGGGTCATGAGCTCAGGGTCCTGGGATCAAGCCCCACATCGGGCTCTCTGCTCAGTGGGGATCCTGCTTCCCTCTCTCTCTGCCTGCCTCTCTGCCTACTTTGACCTCTCTCTCTGTCAAATAAATAAATAAAATCTTTTTTTAAAAAAGTCAAATAAAATTCTCTTAGTTCCTTCTGCAAATATCTGAGTGGATTTTATTTATACATGGAAGGATTGATTTTGTACTATAATCATAAATGACATTCATCATATACAAGAAATAACAATTTTCTTTTGAACCAAATAATGTATTTAGTAAAATGCTTTGAAAAGAACTAGCACATATTCTTTAGCCAGTTTGATAAATGTTGCATATTTAAATTATTTGCAAATCACTTAATTATTGGCTGCATAGATTGTAGAAGATTAAAAGGAGAAGAAATGGGCTTCATGATGTGTGAGGTTCTCAAAAGAAGAAACCACCTTATCAATTGTTTTACAACCCATAAAAATAGCTAACATTTTTTTAAAAGATTTTATTTATTTATTTGAGAGAGAGGCAGTGAGAGAGAGCATGAGCGAGGGGAAGGTCAGAGGGAGAAGAAGACTCCCATGGAGCTGGGAGCCCGATGCGGGACTCGATCCCGGGACTCCGGGATCATGACCTAAGCCGAAGGCAGTTGCCCAACCAACTGTGCCACCCAAGCATCCCCATAGCTAACATTTTTAAAACAATTTCTATTTGCCATGAACTGGGTTTCACAATTTAATACATTATCTTATGTATTCTTTACAACAAACAACCTAATGAAATAGTTACTATAATTATCCAAATGTTACACATGAGAAGATGAAAAGTTAAAAGATGATTCAGCTAAGATGAGCTCAACAGCATATAATAGGAAAAAAAAGAAAACATATCAGTGCCTTAACAAAATTATTTCTCATATTAAAAAAAAGACCAAAGCAGCCACGGTGATCCCAAAGTGTCATCAGGAAGTCAGAATTCTCTTTTTCCCTTGCCTTACTCAGCAGAATACCATATGATCAAAGATACCAGGTAGAGTTCCAGCCATTATTACACTGATATTTCCACCAGCAGGAAAAGTGAAGGAAAAAGAGATTCGCTTCATCCTACTAAGAAGCCTTCCAGTAAGTACCACACAACATCTCTCCTTAAATTATACAGGCCAGAACCTATCCATATGGCCTTATATAACTGTATTGTAGGATGGATAACATAGACTTTAATCTGTGTAGCAATGTATTGATCTCAAAATCAGGTTCGCATCATTAGGAAAGGCTGGAAAAATAGACGTGATAATCAGCTGGCATTCTTTGGCACAGAGAGATTTAGTGACTTACTTCTTGTCCCACAGCTGTTAAATGGTAGAGCCCAAATTTGAATACAAGTGCGTCTGAATCAAATGCTTTTTTTTTAACCAGTATCACATATACCTAGTGACATGCACATAGCAGCTTCTCAATAAATACTGGTTGAATTTTATTACTTTTAACTAAATGATAAATTACAGAAAATTATATCATCATTTTATTTTTGTTTATATTAGAAACCTGAGTTTTTTAAAAAGTAAAATATGATCTGTTTGGCCAGCTGAAGTACCACTTAAAGGTAACATATATAACTATGAGAAAAATAAGAGGTAGATTTGAGGTATGGCCAGATATTTGACATTAGCTAAGAGCAATATATTTCCATTTTTAAATCCAAAATCTACACGAAGATTTTTTTAATAAATGGACTAACAAACATTCTGCAAGTTTTGAGACAAATGATTTTAATTATATATGTACAATACATAAACAATGACCACTTAATAACAACACATATTTGGCGATAATAATTTTAATATGTAATTAGGTAGGAAATATATCACAATTTCAGAGGTATTAAATATGAAACAAAAGCATGTTAGAATAGAAGAAATACTGCCAGTGTACTTACTCACTGAAGTGAAGAACCCAATAGATGGATTAAAATACATCCAACTGATGGATTAAGATAGATATGGATTCAGAGAAAACAAGTGAATTGTGTAACACATATGAGGACATAAAATAGAATTCAGACAAAAATGCTAGAAAATATGACAGATTAAGAGCATGAAAAGTAGAATGAGTAAATCCACCATATATGTCTTAAGACATAAAAAGAGACAATGGGAAATTGGGAAGAAGACACATTGAAAAAAATAGTGGCTGAGAATTTTCCAATATAGAAACAAACAAGCAAACAAATAAGCAAACAAACAAGCAAATAAGATGAGTTCTCAGGTTCTGAAAGTTCACTGAGCTCTGTGACGCACAAGTTAAATACAACAAACAGGCAAACAAACAAACCAAAAAACCCTAGATCTTTGCAATAGATTTTCTAATATTAAAGACAAAGAAAAAGCTTTTTAAAACAGGAAGAAAAGATAAACTACCTAAAAGCAAATAATAATTTGGATCATGATGAATGTCCTCTTGCAGCAACAACCATCAAGGGTCAGTGAAAGAGTACCATTAAAATGACCAGTGAGAACAGCTCTCAACTTAGATCTCTATACCTAAACTGTCAACTGACAATGTCATGCAAATGAATACTGAGAGATTTTATCAGTACATATAATTGATACAAAATTAAAATACTGATATACTTCAGACAGAAGGAAATTAAAACTAAGAGAAAAAAACAAGATCCAAAAAACAATAAAAAAGAAAGAAGTCAACAAATGAATCGGTTAATGTAAAAAGTATGTCATTGCTAACAACAAACCAGTTCTGGTTTCTGTCTCAGGTAGGAAAAAAACAGAGAGTGTAGTTTTCACTCAATGAAAAGAAAGAGGCAGTTAATCTTCAAAAATCACAACTTTTGTTGAACCTACTAGAAAGCTGAGGTCTCAAGGCAACGACATTGTCTGAAATCTCACAAAAGGGAGATACCTTCACAGAGAGGAGGGACAAAAGCAGTGGCTACCTACCAGAGCCAGAATCAGATGAGGATTTGTTTTAAATAGGAAGAAGAATTCACCTAAAATTTCTAATGAACGGATAAAGGATAAATGTGGGAGAGCATGAGATTAGAAGTTACAGAATCCCTGGGAGCTGCAGACACAAGCAGAGTTCACATCTATGGGTGGGCTCTTCTCTAATGACCTTCCAGGGTGCACAGGAGAAAGATTAGGGCAGGGCAGGAGGCTGGAAAAACTACCTTATGAATTTCATGTGTGGGGAGCCTGGGTGGCTAAGTCCTTAAGGATGGGCTTTCAGCTCAGGTCATGGTCCCAGAGTCCTGGGATTGAACCCAGAACCCCACATCAGGCTCCGGGCTCAGCAGCGAGTATGCTTCTTTCTCTCCCTCTGCCTTCTGCTCCCCCTTCTTATGCTCGTGCTCTCTCTCTGTCAAATAAATAAATAAAATCTTAAAAAAAAAAAAATAGGAAAAAGGATTTCAAGTCTGTAGGAGAGGAAAGGCTGATCCTGCAGGGAAAAACACTAAGTCCCTCTTAGTCCTCTTTCCTCCAAAGAACAAAGACATTATGCTAGTGAAGATCTAGCAGCAAAGCTGGTCAGCACCACCACAGAGTGGAAGACCTGAAGTGGCTGGGGAAAGGTAAAATTAAAAAATCCATTTTTCTTGAAAAAACAGAATGAAACTGTCCTGAGTAGAAGCTATCAGGGGTCTTCTGTCACTGTGCCACTGTGGCACGGGTCTGCCTAAAACAGGTACTGAATCAGGCCAGCAGAGACCTCCTGCCCCCTCGCGTGCAGGAGGTTCCATAGTGCTGGGTTACAAGCGAAGTCTGTCTTCTCATAGAAGGGCAAGACCCTGGAGGCAGACCCTTTCGGAGATGCAATTACGGGTAGCAGGTCTCAGAGGGGAGAGAAGAGATAGGGAGAAAAATGCCCCAGAAAACAGTCCATACTTTAAGCACATGGTATAGGAAAGAAGGATGAATGAGGATTTGTGGCTGGTCTAAGAATTAAATTGACAAAAGACAGATTCTCAGGAGAAAACAACCTGTTTTAATTATGTACATATGGGAGCTCCACAAAAATATGAGACTCAAAAGGCACCCACACTCTTTCAGATGTATATACCATTCTGAACTAAGGAAGAGATAGGGGGTTGGGCCTTCTGTGGTTGTGGTACTAAATTTACTGGAAGGTGAAACAAGGAAATGTTTGGTAAACCAGAGTTGTCTGTTATGCATATAATTTTTTAGGTAAAACTTATCTCTGGTAGTAGCTCTCTTCCTGGTACAGATCCCCTTAGTAATGTAAATTTCTTCATATTGCTGATTTCTCCAAGTGAGGAAATGTATATTGCATTACAAAAAATTTTAAAGGAAGCTTTTTAGACATAAGGACTACAATGCCATACAGAAACATGGATCCACACAAAGACACGATTTCCTGAAATTAGGAGAATTAAGGTATTTTACCTTATTTGCTTATTTATCTAAAAGAAAAGAGGTAGTCTGTTGTAAATATACTAAGAATGTATTACACTTTATAAAGAATTGTAAAAAATACTCAAGTACATTAAAACTGGTCTAAAAAGAAAGAAAATAACTAAACAGAAAAAAAAAAAAAAACCAACCTAGGAAGTTGATAGATTTTTAAATCCAACCATAATAGTAAATTAGATGTAAATAATCTAAACAAAGAGATTATAAGAAATAGATTGTTAGATTTTTAGATAAAGAGTAGAGTAAGATATAAAAATATGCTGTGTTCAAGAAATATATTTTAGGGGCTTCTGGGTGGCTCAGTGGGTTAAGCCTCTGCCTTCAACTCAGGTCATGATCTCAGGGTCCTAGGATAGAGCCCCACATCAGGCTCTCTGCACAGCTGGGAGCCTGCTTTCCCCCCTCTCTCTGCCTGCCTCTCTGCCTATTTGTGATCTCTCTCTCTCTCTGTCGAATAAATAAATAAATATTTTAAAAAAAGAAATATATTTTAAATACAGAAATATAGAGAGGTTAAAAATAAAAGGACAAAAAAGATTAATTATATAAACATTTATTTAAAAAAAAAACACCTTATAGTGACTAAGAATAGATGATGTGTACTTCAAAATAAGATGACTTATCTGGGATAAAAGGGATATTCTATGAAGACCAACGAGGTGAAATCACAAAGAAGGCATAACAATCCTAAGAGTGAATGCATTGCTTGATAAAACATCAAAACAAAAAAGCAAAAATTGATATAAATGAAGGGCAAAATCTACAGAGACTTCCAAAATTATGACTGGAGATATCAATACTTTTCTCTCAATAATAAATAGAAAAGGTACACAGAAAATCAGAAAATACAGAAAGCCCTCCCCCGAAAAACCCAATATAAATCAAATTGGCCTAATTGATGATTATAGAGAAATTGCTGGATACATGTTCTTTTAAGGAGCATGTGAAATATTCACCAAATTGCTTAATTGCATGTTAAGCAATAAAATAAACTGTATGTTAAACAATAAATAAACTTCAAAAAGCATATATTGATATGAAATCATATATGGAAATCATACAGAATCTATTTTTTAATGAAAGAGGAGTTAAAGTATTGGGTTGCCTGGGTGGTTTAGTTAGTTAAGCGTCTGACTCTTGATTTTAGCTCAGGTCATGATCGAGTCTCACCTTGGGCTCTGTGCTGGTTGTGGAACCTGCTTAAGATTCTCTCCCTCTGCCCCTCCCCGCTTCTCATCTTCTCCCTCTCAAAAATAAAAGGGAGGGGGGTTAAAAAAAAAAAAAAAAAAGGTTTTAAAAAATGGGGCACCTGGGTGGCTCAGTGGATTAAAGCCTCTGCCTTCAGCTCAGGTCATGATCCCAGCTCCTGGGATCAATCCCCGCATCAGGCTCACTGCTCAGTAGGGAGCCTGCTTCCCTTCCTCTCTCTCTGCCTGCCTCTCTGCCTACTTGTGATCTCTGTTTGTCAAATAAATAAATAAAATATTAAAAAAAAGAAGTTTAAAAAAAGGAGGGGGAGCTTAAGTAGAAATCATTAAGAGAAAGATATTGGGAAAACCCTTAATTATTTGGAAATTAAGCTACAACATATTTATTTAGTTAAAAAAAGTGAGTTAGAGAGCAAGTCATCGGGGAAAGTAGAAACATTTTTAATTGAATGAAATTAAAATGCATTAAAAAATGCATTTCAAAATTTAAGGGAGGCAGCTAAAGCAGCTAAAGCTTTGAAGGAAAATCAATTAAATATTACAGCTATGATACATATAAGTGTTGTAAAATATAATTATTATATAATCATATATGAAATATAAGATATATAATTAGTATAAATAAAAATAAAAATCATACTATGAATTATGAAAGGAAGATTTCAAATTACAGTTCTAACATTCTACCTTAAGAAATTAAAAACAAATATTAAATACAAAGCAAGTGAAAGAAAGGAAATAATTAAGATAGGATTATATATCAATACATTTAAAAACAAAAATTCAACAGAGAATATAAAATCAAAAGCTGATTCTTTGAAACAGTCAATAAAATTGATAAACTTCTAGTTAACATTGACTAAGCCCAGAGATTAACAGAGAACAAGTGACAGAGAAAATGTGTCAAAATTACCTGTACTGGCAATTTAATTGGGACATCCTTACAGATCTAACAGACAATAAAAGGATAATAAGGGAATATTATGAGCAACTTTAAGCTTATAAATTCAAGAATTTTAAGGAAATGGATAAAAGTCTCAATCAAAACTTAGCTTTAGAAGAAATATATAACCTGAACTGCTCTGTTATTTGTGGATCTGAATTTGTAGGGGAAAGGCTTCTAACAAAGAAAACATCAGGACAACATTCCTTGACTATTAATTTCCACCAAACATTTAAGGAAGAAATAATTCCAATCTCTCAAAAAATAGAAAACAAGTGAATATTTACTATTTATTTTATGAGGTCAGCATCATTTTGCTATCAAAACCAAGGAAAAGACAAGAACAAATTGCAGACCAATATTTCTTAAGAACATACATACAAAGACCATTGATAATATACTAGTAAATGAATCCAGTAATATATAAAAGGAAAAAATAATTCATGATAAGTGGGGTTCATCCTGAAAATCCAAGGCTGGTTCAATATCCATAAACCAATTAATTATAAGTCACAATATCCATAGCATATAAGGGAAAATCCTTATCTAAACAAAGTACATCTACAAAACAATTACAGTTAACATTACTTTTGATGGTTCAAATACTGTTTTTTTTGGTTTCCCCAAAGACATGGAATAAAGAAAGGATATCTTTTCTTACCACTCCTATTCAACATTATACTGGGGATTCTAAAAATTCAATAGACAAGAAAAACAAATGTAATTCATATCTATTGGAAAGCAATAAATAAAGCTGTCTTAATTTTTAGGTTGATAGGATCGTCTCTCTAGAAAATTCCAGAGAATCTACAAAAAATTTAATTAATTAATAAGTGAGTTAAACAAGGTCATAGGATACAATGACAAAATACAAAAGTCAATTGCATTAATATATATGAACAGCAAAAAGTGGAAAATTGGAAAAAGTACCATTTAAAATAATACCAAAACTATGAAACACTTAGATCTAAAACCCATGTACATGATCTGTATGCTAAAACACTGATTTAAAAAATTAAAGAACATTAAATGAATGAAGAAACATTGTGATTATAGATGAAAAGTCTCAATATTGTTAAGGCCTTGATTCTGAAATTGATAGCAATATGTTACCCTCTATTAGACTAAAATCTTTCTGAGGGCAAGAATAATGTCTAACTGAATTCTGTCACTTATAAGGTCTTCAGTAAACTTTTTTTTTCCCCCTAAGAGTTTATTTATTTATTTGCAAGACAGAGAGAGAGTGGGAGAGAGTCCCCATGGGGGTGGGGGAGTGCCAAGGGAGAGAGACAAGGAGACTCCCACTGAGCAGGAAGCCCTATGGGGGCTCCAGGACCCAGGATCATGACCTGAGCTGAAGGCAGACGCCTAACCAACTGAGCCCCAAAGTCTTCAGTAAACTTCTTAAATTAATTCAAGAATGCAGGAACATACTCAGTGATAGAAAGACATTTACAGTATTATATCACTGATGTAATGGATCTCATAATTATGTATCTCTGTTTTTTATAGAAATTTATTTTATTTTTTGACACATTGAAATCATAAATATGAGGGCAGATAAAACATGCAGGTTTAGTAATTTTTCTTATATTTATGATTAAATGTAATTATCAAATCCGTGGAAAACAGCATAACGAGCAAGATATAGAACTAAATTGTAAACGACTATAGAATTCACTTAGTGTTTCTAAGATTTTAGATTTTTTTTTTTCCTGGCAATGTCACATAATTAACATTAGTAGCAAATTTCATGTGAAGCTTGTATGAATTTTTCTCTATTTCAAAATATATTTTCTATGTTTATGTTTTAAAAGTGGAGAGGGAAAATAACCATTATAAAGATGGATATTAATAAAGGCTACAGAGTTACAAGGAATCATGGTAAGAAGAGAATGAAATGATACAGGTATATTTAAGATGGCTATTCTGGGAAGACTTCTTTGAGGTATCACATTTGTGAATAGATATGATGTACAAGAGGCCATTCGTGAAAAAAGTAACAGGAAATCGGTGTGAGAAGGAGGCAGGAGCCAACCCAGAAGGAACTTGCTGACCATGGTGTGAAGAGAAGCCAGCTCAGGTTTTGAGCAAGAGCACGTTACACTGTGAGCTCTTCAAAATAAATCTAACCAGTTCCAATCACCGCCACCACTGACATTCTTTCCCAGGCCATCATGAAATCTTGCCTAAATTCTTTAAAATAGCCTCCTAACTTCTTTACTTGTACCCTTGTTCCTTTAAGGTTGAGTCACAACACAAAAACAGGTGATCCTCACAAAAAGTGAGATAATATCACTGTTTTTGCTTAAAGCCATCCAATGACTTCTCATGTCTCTCCGAATAAAACTACAAGTCTTTCAATGGCCCACAAAGTTCCCCATAAGTGACCCCTGTCTAGCCTTCACCTTATTTCCTCTCAGGTATGCTGCCTTTCTGTCCCAGGATTCAGATAGGCACCTTGCCCGGGGCCTCTGTGAATGCATTTCTCTCAGCCTATGGTGATTTTTTCCCTAGAAATGAATGGCTCATACTCACAAGTCCTCCATGTCTGCTTAGATGTCAGTGGCCTCCGAATCCTTCCCTGATAATGCTCTATAAATAACCCATCCCTGAGCAGCCTTCTTTCATCCCTTTACAAAGCTTCACTTATTTTTCTTCATAACATAATCCAACAAATTATCCCTTTCTTCTAAATACATTGGCTTAAGAAATGCTTATTAAATTATTGAGTATTTGTGAGTTCCTGTGTTTTTTTCTTGCAATCAGAAGAAAAGATTATTGCCCTGCTCCTAGTACAGAGCCTTACATAGGGAATGACCTGAATTTAGCACTATGTCTTGTTTAAAAGGGAAAAAAAAAGATGTTAAAAAAAGTTCTAAACCAAGAAAGAAAATAAAAATGAAGGTTTATTCCCCCCCCACCCCCACCCCTGGTAATGATTTGTCTTTTTTTTTTAAGAAACTTACTTCAAAATTACATTTGAAGAAAAACAAACTGCAGGTAAATCTTCTAAGAACAGGTTTCAAGTATCAAATGAGGCTGCGTTGTATGGAAGAGTGCCATTTGAATTCTTATTTTACTCTGGGAGAATTAACATGTGCAAAGGCTTTAATGAATAGATTAGCAGAAAATCACTGGTGTCTTTTTACCTCATCAACAAATACAAACGGTATAACAAAAAGTTTCCTTTTCTTCCTTGCATATCTGCCTGAGAATTTTCTAATAAGGTCATGTTCAATGTACTCATTTATTTTTCCAACTTGAGGAAGAATTTTTTTAAGGTCTTGACAGTATATAGGTAGTAATATATTTCTTCCACTTGTGTGTGGTATCTGTTGAGTTCTACTGTATGTATATAAAATGTTTCATGGGCTCATTTCCCACACATTGATTCCCCGTTGGTAGTGACCAGCATCAGTATCTCATCCATTGATTAGTGCCACTTGTATGGATATATGTATATTTTTTCTCATTAAAATTTCATAGTTTTCTTTCTCTAGAACTTGCATATGATTATTATTTTGAATATTTAGATTTTATTTTCACTGTGAAAGAAAAATTTTCATTATATTTCTATATGGTTATTACTTTTATTAAGAAACTCCTGATTTTTGAATATTTATTTTCTTATCTCTCATCTTATTGAACTCTCTTAATCAGTGTAATAATTGTTCAGATGATTTACTTTGCTACAATAAGAATTGTATTATCTGTAAATAATGATGATCATTTCCCTTATTATAGCTCTTTTCATTTTCTTTGATGCATTTGATAGATATTAAACAACAAATATGGGAATATAAAGACTGAATTTTATTATTATTTATTTTTTTAATTTTATTTATTTTTTTATTTTATTTATTATTTATTATTATTTAAAATTCTTTTAATAAGAATTGCACTTATGTTTTATCATTATAGGAAATGTTGTCTGATGTAAGCAAATAATAATAACAAGCTCTTTGCCAAGTGTTAGAGAACTCATGGTTAAAAAAATCTAGTATCTAAAGCTCAAATTTGACTAGTCATAGTTTTATAGAATAGTAGCATTTTTGTATAATTAGAAAAGCATTTCAAATATTTCTGATAACCTTCTTAGCATACGTTGAGAAGTTAATATTTTTCTCCCTTTTGAACTATTGATGTGAAAAATCATATACACAGATATCAGAATGTCAGATTATTTTTGCTTTTTTAGAAAATAGCACATTTGGTGATTTTATCAGTTTTTGACACTCTGATGTTATTTTTCTAATATCATATTTATGATATTTTGAGTCAGACTGCAGGGGTTCATAGTTTAAGCCTTGAAAAATCTGAATTCATATCCCATTGCCCTCTTAGTTTAGCTTAACCTTAGGCAGCAGGTCCAAACTAGCTCAGCCTTCGTACTTTTTGTGTAATGTGGAGATAATAAAATAACCTACTCTTTCAGATGGTTGAGAGTGTTAAATGGTATAATATATGTAAAGTCCTTAGCATAAAAACTAGAATGCTCAATAAATATATAGTTATAAATGTACTTGTCAATTATTTCCCCCCTTTTTTTTCCTAATCAGGTTTTTTATATCAAGGCCATGAGAGCATCTTAAAATTAATTAATTAACTCCTTTCCACTAGGCTATGGAATATGTATGATCTAACTGACATATAGATTATTTATTCTTTAAAATTCAGTCACAAATCACTCATGAAAACATTTAAAGTTAGTATAATTTCTGAATAATTATTTGCAAATTCCAGTATTTTTCAATTTCTTCTAAGGCAATTTATGTACTCATTCTCTCAGATTAATTTTGATAATTTATATTTTCTCAACTTCATTAATTCCTTTCAGCTTGCTATATTTATTACCATGTAGTTATAAGTTAATTGTTTAAAATCATTTTCATATGTAGTAATAATCTTTTTTACATGCCTAAATTGCTTGCTTGTGAATATTTTTGCTATTTGTTTTTTTTCTTACTGATTTTTATCCACGTACTATTTATCTACATGTTGGGCACATTATGCTTATAATTATTATTTTTTTCTTTTATCTGATTTGATAGTTTCATTTTTTTCCATGATTGATTTCTCCTTCCTACTCTTTAGAGTTTTTTGCTTAACTCTGTGGATTGGATGTTTAATCGATTATTTTCAAGATGTGCTTTTTAAAAACAAAAGTATTTTTGCTCATGAATCTGCTATGAAGTACACCTTTAGGAGAGTGGTCATAACTTTTTGTAGAAAACATGCTCATTATAGTTATATTATTTTTCAAATACCTCTTAGATGCAATTTTGACTTCTTTCTGTTCAAAGTTTCAAGTGGAATTGGTCATTTTAATTAAGTGGCTAGATTTTTCTTTGCCGCTTCAAGTTCAGTTCATAATTTCCAAACTTTTGCGAAATGATAAAATAACGTGCGTAATGTCATTCCTGTATAAGATTACATGTGAAAAGGAAAAGCATAAACATGCTCATTGTAAAATGGATCAGTACTATATAAAAAGTGAAAGTCCTTCATCTCCTCCTAACCATGAGCCGTCTTTCTTTGTAGATCCGGTTTTCTGCAATTGGATGTTAATAGAGACTTGAGCACATAGGATGTTTCTTAGGGATCCACCCTTGTGGAAGGGAAGGTGGGGAGCTGGCCTGAGGAAATAAACTGCCATGCAAACGTTAAACACCGCAGGCAATTCCATGTAGAACTCTGGGAGCATATTTGACCCATCCCAGTACGTTCTGTGTGGTGTCAAAAGGGCTATCCTAATACCATCTCCTCCATCAGCTGTGGGATGAGTCACCGTGTAAGAAGTCTGAGCCCTGGGACGCCTGGGTGGCTCAGTGGGTTAAGCGGCTGCCTTCGGCTCAGGTCATGATCCCAGCGTCCTGGGATCGAGTCCCACATTGGGCTCCTTGCTCCGCAGGGATCCTGCTTCTCCCTCTGCCTCTGTCTGCCTGTGCTCGCTCACTCTCTCTCCCTCTCTCTCTGACAAATAAATAAATTAAAAAAAAAAAAAAAAAAAAAAGAAGTCTGAGCCCTTAGGACATGCTGTTCTCTGCAGGTGAGGTAGCCCCTGAAACAGCTGACAGCTAGACACTGTCTGTGGGAAGAGGCTACAAGTCCTTCCAAAGGGACATGGGAGGTCTAGCTCAGTGCACACAACACATTTTTCTTTTAATACAAGCCTGGAATATTTTGTCAAAACATTTTATATGCATTTTTATTTACATCTTATTTTTCATCTAAATGATCTTTGGATTTTATATATAGTATTATACATAATATTTTATATATATATTTAGCACACTATATATCACTATGTATATATACACATATATATGTATGTACATATATATTTAGCACACATTTATCTTCCGATCCTTTATATACTCATTCAAAGCTGTTTTTTAATCGCAAGTTTTCTGATTTTCTAATCTTAATTTATATATTAGTTGACTGTATTAAATTGCCAAAAAAATTGAAAAGACATAGAGTATATCTCCTGGGCTATTACCACATTAAATATTTCTATAATATTCACATATGAATAACAATGCCTTTCAAAGTAAACTTTTTTTTGTTGTCTTCTGTCATTTAATATCGTGTAGTACCTATTTCTGTTTAAATACTTTTAAGTCTTATCTTTAAATTTAAAAAAGCTCGAGATGTGTCTAAAAATGATCAATTATTTTTGGTTGGACCATGGTGATAACAGAAGTAGGGAAGAATTATGATCCGATTTACATTTTTACAATTTTCACCCTGACTTTAATCTGGAGATTATTTTATGAGGAGAATGAACGGATGTAAGGAAAACAATTAAAATTGACTCTCAGCTTCATAAAAAGGATTTTAATGGATAAAGGTAACAAAAGAACAGAAATCGTATGAAGGAGATGGTAAAATCAAGTTTAGTTATAACTCTAGTTTGGATACCCAGGAACAATCATAATTGAGATACATAATTGGCTGTTGGGCCTAAAGCTCAGGTAGTTGTGTTGTAAATAAAGTAATAATAATCATTAGTAATTCAAGATGTATAGGATCTTCTAGAGATTGCATAGTATAAGAAAAAAGAGAGATTAAGCCAGAGGCTTGAAACATACCAACATATAAGAAGAATATAGAAGAGAGGGCAGTAGCAGCCGAGAACAAGAAATAGTTGGCAGATGTTGGAGCACTGTGGGGACATTCTGATACAGACAGTGACCTCTAAAGACTGCGCTGGCTGCTGCTCATGAATTTTGATGTTATGTCTTTAGTATCACTTAATCATTTATATTCTAGATTCTTTGTGATTTTTTCTATTATTTTTATTTTCTTAAAAGATTTTATTTATTTACTTGAGAGAGAGAGAGAGAGCACAAGTAGGGGAGCAGCAGGCAGAGGGAAAGGGAGAAGCAGGCTTCTGCTGAGCAAGGAGCCCCACGTGCGGCTCCATGCCAGGACGGTGGGATCATGACCTGAACTGAAAACAGACACTCTGAGCCACCCAGGCACGCTATTTTCACCATAATTTTTTAAAAGCACAAGTAACCCTTTGATTACTCAGTAAGCAGTGTGGTTTTTTAAGTTCCAAACCTCTTATGATTTCTAATTAAATACCATTGTGGTGGGTAAACATACTCTGAATGTCTTTGATCTTTTGAAATATGCTTAATATTGTTTTATGGCCTAGTCTATGGTCAGTATTAGTCAGTACTGTATTCAAATGTGAGAAAAATGTAGTATTCTGCTGTTATTGGCTACTTGATTGTATAAACATCCATAAGGTGTCTTAATTGATGGTGTTATTCAATTACAATTTCTTAAGTTACTCAGTTACTTAGAGATTCATGTTTAAGTCTCCAACTGTAATTGTAAATTTTTCTAATTTCTCTTTTATCTTTGCCAATGTTTTGATGTATGTATTTGAGAACTTTGCTATTACGAGTTACTGATTTAACTATATCATTATTATCAATTTGTTATTGTTGTTTTTAGGATCAACAGGCACCTACCTATGCCAAAAGACAATGTAATATGATTACATTAAAAGATATTGGTGACCTGCCTAAAGGAAATTAATAAAACATTTGAAGTAACAAAAATCCCTTTTTCCCCAAGTTTTTATTTAAATTCCAGTTAGTGAACATACAGTGTAGTTTTAGTTGCAAGAGTAGAATTTAATGATTTATTACTTACATGTAACAACTGGAGCTCATCACAAGTGCCCTACTTTTTAAAAAGAGGGAGAGAATTTACAATTAAGTATGGATAGTTTACTTAAAGTTCTCATTAGTGCATTTTAAAGTTTTTTGAAATATAAGTTTTCTTTAACTTTTAACAATTTTCCACTTAGAGTTAGAAAATTAAAGTAAGGTGGTTGGAATAGTCAGAATTTCAGGAATAAATACAAATAAAATACATTGAACATTAGAAGAAAGGGGACTTCAAAGTTCAGCTAATGAAACCCTGGAACTGTACGTAGGCTTGTTGGCTTTTCCCATACGGACCATGGGGTTTTCTTTTTAGAGTTTTCTAAGACAGTGACCATTCATCTATCTATGACCAAGTTTCAAAAATTCTTATTTCTCCTTTTTTTAATATTCATTTTAATTTTGTGGATTTATCCATCAGCACTACCATCATCCCTTCTTTGGAAAGGTGATTTTTTTTCTTTTATTTTAGCAAGGATTCTGGAGGAAATGGAGGCAAATATATGTCTTCAATCTGCCATCATTAACTACCAGGCTGACAAGTACATTTTTGCATGAACTTTTTATTGTTCTTACTACTACTTATGATGCTGCTTCTGTTTGCTATTTCTACTTCTGGGTTTCATTTGTGGAGACTTTGATCATGGTGTCTGGCAGCTAGTGGGCCCAGAGCCCTAAACATGAGTACAAATACCAGGGTCCATGGGATCAAGAAAGAAGAGAGTTCTGCTATGGAAGTAGCAAAAAAGACTTTAATATAAACTGGCCATTATACATGAAGGATTTTTTTTTAATATGAACGATTCTTAGAGGTAAAAGCATACTATGAATATAGAATATGTAGAATGTACAGATTTCTGTATGGATCCAGAGCAGCATGAATGAAGAGAGAGATTAATTTTATCCTTTATGTGACCAAATATTCTTGCTCTTTTAAACTACATTTCAGTTTTTAAAACTACAGTGGCATGTTGCAAGCTTCGTAACACCCTTAGTTGTCTTGCACAATTTCTTCGGTGCAGTATGCTCTTAAGAGTTGAGTTAAAGGTGGTACAGCATACTGCTTAAGATCGTGGGGTCTATAGCTAGATTGTCTGGTTTCAGGACATAGTTTCACCATTTACTAGTTCTGTGATCTTGGTAAATATAACTTAAAGAAGGTTCTTCTCAATTTCCATATTTGCAATTGGGGTTAATAATAGTACCTAATTCATAGGGTTTTGGTAATATTTGAAGTACTTAATGCATATGAATCACTCAGAAATGCATCTAGCACTTAGTAAACACTGTGTTATAATGATTATTTGTTATTATTTTTATAACTGTTATTAGTATTTATAGTATTTATTGGTGGGTGTCAGAATCATAGAGTGGTTTGCACTTCAAGTACAACTCAAGCTGGGCTAAAATAATGGTTGCACATTTTTAATGAAAGGATATCATAACAAGCTCAATTATTCCACCATTTAAAATTTCTGACTGAAGTTTCATCTATGTGTGCTTATTTATCATCCCATGAAACAAAGTTTAAAGAGCTATGGGTCTTAAATATAATAATAATAATCATCTGTTAAATGAACAGTTGTCTTGTGGGATCATGAGTTGAGTGCTTGGATAGAAGAAGTTAATAAAAGTAGTCACAAAGTATTCTGTCCACTTCCGTGCTGAAGAGGATCATATTTAAGGCTCCATTTAATTTGCAAAATGTCAAAGAACATCAAAAGGAGAAATGTATTGCATTAATCTGTCAAAGAATAGAAATCTCATATTCATCAGTTATTAATCAAAATTAGTTATTGATTTTGTTCTGTCAGCAAATCCAAATTTACAAGGACTATTGGTTATCAAAACTTAGATTATGTAAGTGGAAGTTTGGAATTTTTTTTCTACCAAGGATGTTTTAACTTAGCATCTCTGTTTATAGGAATTATGGATTTCTACAAGTTTTCTATAAATTGAAGTCATTTTCACAAATGACAAAATTAAACTAGTCAATTTTACTATTCACATTAAAAAATAACAGTGTTATTACCAGATTTTTGTTTTAGTAACAAATGTGTCAGAAATATACAGTATCAATTATAATGAAGACTTACTGAAGATAGGGAAATGTTACAAGAGTATTTATTGAAAGACATAGGAAAGAGTTCTAAATTTCAGAAAATAGACATGGTTATAGAAATGAATCAAGGCAAGGAAGCTGAAGCAACAGAATTGGTCTAAAGATTAAAAATGGGGATTGAATATGATGTTAGTTCTGACTTTGCCATATATGGACTTCATTATATTGAGATATGTTCCCTCTATACCCATTTTGCTGAGAGTTTGTTTTTATCATATATGGATGTTGAATTTTATCAAATATTTATTTATGCATCTACTAAGATGGTCATATGATTTTTATCCTTCTTTTTCTTATTGTGATATATCACATTGATTTGTGGGTATTGAAACCTCCTTACATTGCTGGAATAAATCCCGTTTGGTTGTGGTGTATGATCCTCTTAATGTGTTTTTGAATCTGGCTTCCTAATGTTTCATTGATGGTTTCGCATCAATGCTTATCAGGGATATTGGGCTGTGATTTCTTTCTCTTATATGTTTGGCTTTCATATAAAGTATTTTTTTGAAGATTTTATTTATTTTAGAGAGAGAGAGAGATAGTGAGAGAGAACAGGAGCAGGGGTGCAGGAAGAGGGAGAACCAGGCTCCCTGCTCAGCAGGGAACTAGAGGTGGGGCTCCACCCCAGGACCCCTGGATCATGACGTGAGCCAAAAGCCGCCACTTATCTAAGTGACCCACCCAGATGCCCCTTGTATAAACGATCTCTAAATGGGAAAATATAAAAAATCATGATCATGTGTCTTAATCTACTTAGCCATGCCTAATGTGGAATCTTTTAAAAATATATTATTGTCGAATTTTGCCCTTTTTTGTCCACAATTTCTTGCTTTATTCAAAGCAAAACTAAGCACAATTTTATTGTACTTTACCATTTACAGTTATTTGTTTTGATTTTACTTATGAGTTATTCAACAAGCATAATATACCTACAAGTAAAGTGAATAAAAAATACAACACACATTCCTTCAAACACTTGCTCAATGTTTTTATAAAGCAAAATAAATTGTCCAAGAGAAGGATGCAATGTTAAAGATATAGAAATATTAAAAGCATGCATATTTCTTGAATTCTTTTCATCTTAATAAATTCAGCACTGGACATAAACAATTATATTAGCATTTACTCTTACATTTACAAGAATGAAAAAAAATAATAACTGTGAGGCCAATACTCCATTACTCCAAACTCAAGTAAGACTATTAGAAAAAGAACAAGGACAACACATTAGTGTCTCCACATTAATGTGAAAACTCTGAAGAAGTCCATGTAATCATGAACATAGATACAAATACTCCTTATACCTAAGAAAATCCTTTGTATTCTATTCCTGAACCATCAAGTTTTGTGTTGATTCTTTCCTGTCTTAACACAGGCTGAGCCCAGGAAAATGTGTCAATTGTTATATAATATGTGCTTTTTTGATTTGGAAAGTTACACCTAAGTGATAGAAGTAAGATCTTACTTCATTTTCTTTTCTTTCTCTTTCTCTCTTCTTTCCTTTCCTCCATCCCTTCCTCCTTCCCTCCCTCCCTTTCCTTTCTTTCTTCTCTTTCTCTCTCTTTCTTTCTTCTCTTCTCCTTCTCCTTCCTCGTCTTCATCTTCATCATCATCTTATTCTTCTTCTTCTCCTTCATCTTCTTTTCTGGGTTATATAGTAGTGCTTAGCCAGGAGTATATTTGTAAATCTCTAGTTAATGAGGACTGAATTCTTCCTAGCTTTATTTTGACGTAGAAAACATAAGAATTTTTTTACCTTCTTCTTATTCTCACACTAACCAATTCAAACTTTTTGTTTTTTTGCTTTAGTTTTGTTTCAGAATAACCCTAGTTAATGTACCTTAAGCTAAAATTGGGAGTGTCCTTTGTTCTATAAAGAAACAATCAAGAATCAGAAGGAAATCAGTCACACCAGTGGAAAGATCAAGGATCAGCCACAGAAAATAAAATGTTCTACTTTTTCTCTCCCCTGGATCTATTTCTAGTATTCTATTTTGCATCTTAAATGCAAATCTAGTTGCTTTTAAGTACTCATTATCTTTGGTCAGTATCAAAGATGCCAGTGACTTTCTTCCTTTGAAGTCTTACTATGTATTCAATGCAGATTGATTGCAAAATTCAATGGTAAGATCTTATTGTCCCAGCATGTGCTGAGATAATAATCACCATTTTCATTCATCTGCTCTACCTTCATGGGTCATTAAAATAGAGCATTCTCGATATTCAGACTATTCATTCAAAAACTGTTTGACAATCTTTAAGTGGTTAAAAAAATTTTTTGGAAAAATGACTTTGTTGTTCTCTTTTATATTTGCTGGCCCAGGACCCTCCTAGTTTGTAGTTCTAGAAATATAAAAAGCAGTGGTTGTGTTGGCACACTGCAATCCCAGATCCCTGACCCCAACTGGTTTTCTGTAATTACCTGTCTCAGAGCTGATACAGAAGAGCAGTGTCAGCTCTCAGCGGGGTCCCAGGACCCCTCAGGGGCACCAGCAGTCACAGCTGCATCTGGCCGACTTGGTGAGAAACTGTGTCCTTCTGACCCTCCACTCCTGGTGGCATTCATGAATCCAATTCTTTGCCAAAACTGTATGCAAAAATTACCTCTTCATACTCTCCAATCTGAAAATCATTGTATTTCTTAATACCTGCATGAAGGCCTTTGAATTTTTATTATTTTTTCTATATAAATAAAGATGCTATGATAAGCAGATTACAAGCACAATTATATATTTTTTTAAAATTATACACCAAATACCAAGCAGTATGCCAAGAATTTAATTTAATCTTCTTTGAAACCAGTGATACAGTGGTGGGGAGGCAATGTGGACAACAGTTCACTCAGGCAGGAATGATTTTTTTAAAGTATTCTCATGGACATTTTTTAGAAATTCCAGCATATGGTGAAAATAAAAAGCAGACTAACATTGTCCATTATATCACTTTTATATTATTACCACAATGAACCCTGTTATTGACCTCATTATTGAGTTGTCCTCTCCTACTACCCTGTCTTACCTTAGGCTGCCATAATAAAGACTCCAGTTTAGGTGGTTTGAACAATAGAAATTTACTTCTCAGAGTTCTGGAAGCTGGGGAGTCCAAGATCAGAGTGACAGTATGGTTGGATTCTTGGTAAGGACCCAATTCCTGGCTTACAGACATCTGCCTTCCAACTGTACTCTCTCAAGGCAAAAAAAAAACCAACAAAAACCCAGAAACTCTCCTGATTCTTCCTCTCCTTATAAAGACACTAATCCTATCACAGAGGCTCCACACTCATGACCTCATCTAAACCTAATCACCTTCATCAGGCCTTATCTCCTATTGCTCTAGCATTTGGGGATAGGGCTTTAACATGTGAATGGGAGGGCACAATTAGTACAGAACACACTCCCACTTGGTATACCACTGTCTAACATCTAAGCTATGTACTATTTTCATCCTATTTTGCAAAATTGAACATGGAGGTAGAGAGAGATTAAGAAATCTGAGAAAGATTTTATTGTTGATATCAAATATATATTTTAAAAAGTTGTTGTAGCACATGATAAGGTAGCAAAGGTAATTCACCAGAAATCCGTTAGTTCAACACATAATGCTGATTCTCCATCCAATATGCTTCTGTTTATTCAGTGTAACAAATAGCATGTGAAAATCAGGCCATAAAGAATGTATGGTCTGAGTTTAAGTGGGGATTTGCATATTATAAAACTGTTTTGTCTTAATGCATATTTTCCCCCCATATCTGGATTTTTAAAGAACTGCATGTTAATGATTTGGAGAATAATTGAGGTTTGGTGATAATTTGGACAATGTCTAGATTAAAGTTTGTCTTCTCACAAAGCAGATGTAAAGTTGAAAGAATATTTAAACTGCATATAGGACATGTGCTATTCAACCCCAAGAGTTAAAATATTTACAATAAACAATGACATATTGTTTTGATATTTTATGATATTTTATCAACCCATTAAGAGAATGTCTTCTAGACAGTTTGGTGTTAGTTTTATCAGCATTTCTTCTAACACTTGAAGTGATAAAACTACATTATTTTAAATTCTCTGGTAATTCAAATTTATTTGAGTTACTGCTGTTTTTCTCTTCCTCCTCCTCCTTTCTTCCTCCTCCTCCTCCTTTTCCTTCTTCACACATAATGAAGAACTATTATACAAACTTCTAAATATATTCCCTATAAAAATGAGAAAAAAATTTAGTGCTATTGTAATTTGAGTGTTTTGTCTCCATGCATGAAAAATTGGAATCGAGGGGCGCCTGGGTGGCTCAGTGGGTTAAGCCTCTGCCTTCGGCTCAGGTCATGGTCTCAGGGTCCTGGGATCGAGCCCCGCATCGCATCAGGCTCTCTGCTCAGCAGGGAGCCTGCTTCCCCCTCTCTCTCTGCCTGCCTCTCTGCCTGCTTGTGATCTCTGTCTGTCAAATAAATAAATAAAATCTTAAAAAAAAAAAAGAAAAATTGGAATTTAAATAAGAGGTGAACCTATCAAAAATTTAGAAACAAAATGGATACTATTTGCTCATGATATATTTATATACCTTCAGAACTTAAGCGATTTATTATAATGCACAAAACCAATCAGCATTTTCAAAATGAGCTATAATAGTGGGGGTTTTCCAGGAAAGAGTAATCACATGGTCAAAGGAGAGAGATTTAGTGTGGTTTTGGAGGGTCCATGTAATTTAGTAAGGCTATAACAAAAGGCATCTGTGTGAATATGATGAAGACATAAGGCTAGAAATGTAGTTACGACTTATCTCTAAGACTTTTCATTCCACAGTATGCAATTTGGATTATTCTTACAGAGTAGTGGCTTGATCACGATTCTATTTTAGAAGTTTCTTGCTCAAAAAAAAAAAAAAAGGAATGTATAGTAGAACTTAAATGACACTGGTTAAACAAGGTCGGGGAACACATTTAGAGAATGGGCACAAAAAATTGCTATAAAATACTAGAAATGAAAATAGAAACAAATATAACACCAATATTATGACAGAATTTATAAAATGGCTAAGAATAAATTTAATAAAGAGACAGCTATCATATAAATAAAACTATAAATCTCATTGAATAATAAGCATTTGATAAACTATCTCAGTGACTGTTCTTACAAGAAACTCAATATAAAAATATCAGTGTTTATAAATTAAAAAATATATGTTTTATATAAATGTAATTAGATTGCCAATGGAAGTTTTAAATAGAATACAATGAGAATTATTTTTTAAAAAGTAAAACAATAAAAATAAAAAGGGGGAATGGAGGTAGGTACTTGCTTTACAGGATAATAAAACATGTATTAACAAATCTGCTTTACATTGGCATAAGCATATGTGGTGGAAAGTTCTAGTTGTTCACAAAAATCCATTTTCCCCTTCTCCTGTGATAGTAAATGTATAGGTGAACACATGGCTTCCTAGCCAAACTACTTTTCACAGCCTCCCTTGCAATTCAGTTTATCTATGGCTATAATTTCATCTTACCAATGAAACATTAGCAAAATTCAGTGTTCCACTTCTCTAAGGTATAATCCACATGCTTCCCCATACTCAGAACCCTCATTTTCTGCTAGAACTTGGACAGGGCAGCAGTCTGGCTTATGTGTGGACAAAACGGTGGGTGATGTGATCCTGAATAACTAGAAGGACCAGCTCCCATACTGAACCAGATTATTCATATGGGAATTTTTAGTATATGTGCTGCCGAAGCGAGCACTTCAAATGGGAATTTTTATGTGGAAGGAAGATAGGTTTCTTTTTATTTTTCTCTTTGATACAATTTGTTGGAGATATTGTTTTAGCAGCCTAGCTTTACCATAACCAGATAAACTGATTAGTCAAAAGAACCCAGAGATTCCAGAAATATATTCCTGTCTTAGTTAGTTCAGGCTGCTATAACAAAATTTTATAGACTGGTGTCTTAAATAACAAAAAATTATTTCTCACAGTTCTGAAGGCTGGGAAGTACAAGATCAAGTTTACAGGAGATTCATTTTTTTTTTTAAGATTTTTAATTTATTTATTTGACACAGAAAGAGCCATCACAAGTAGGCAAAGAGGCAGGCAGAGAGAGAGAGGGGAGAAGCAGGATCCCCACTGAGCAGAGAGCCCAACTCGGGGATGGATCCCAGGACCCTGGGATCATGATCTGAGCTGAAGGCAGAGCCCTTAACGCACTGAGCCACCCAGGTGCCCCCAGGAAATTCATTTCTTGATAGGAACTTGCTTTCCTAGCTTGTAGACACAACATTCTTACTTGTGCTCAGATGGCCTTTCTTCCATATGTGTGAGTGGAAGAATGAGAAATCTCTCTCTTCCTCCTCTGAAGGGGCACTAATCCTATAATGAGTGAACTAATTTGAACCTAATTACCTCCCAAGTCTCCTCTTCCAAGTACCATCACACTGTGAATTAAGGCCTCTAAATATGAATTTTGAGGGACACAAACTTCCAGTCCATAATGACTGGATTTAAATGTTTAAAAAAAAAAGTGTGTACTCAATGGGAATAAAAGACAGTTTAATCAGTAAGTGATTCTGCTGTAAAGGAGGAAAATAAATAAGGACCACTATGTTATACCCCAAACTGAAAAACAAGACAATAAAAATCATAGATGATCTAGGGAAAAAAAAAGGAGTTTGGGGAGAAACAGTATTTGATCTGATTTAATAATAGCCAAGAAAATTATGAAGATTATCAAATTAGAAAAAGTCAATACATTATAAAGATAAAGTTGTAAAAATAAAGTAGGAAAACAATGACATGTTAACTTTTTTTTCCTCTTGTGTGATAATTTTTAAAAATATCAAATATATCTGACCTCTCTTATGTTTTATAACATGACATAAATTAAGGATTAGAGAAATCCATATATCAGAGATTTGGAATGAAAAACTAAAGATTACTCAAACTATAGTAGGGAGAATAAACAATGCTCAACAGTGGTTCTGAGAGAAGAAAAGTAGAAAGAGAGAAAAAAGACCATTCAAGTTGCTCTTCAAAGACAACCCCAAGGACTTCACAGAAACTTTTGTGTAGTTTTTTTGTTTTGTTTTGTTTCTTTCATTTTGTTTTTGAGTAGGTATATTTTATATGGGACAAGATAATAAAATAGCATGCATGAGATTTAAAACCAACCGAGTCCTGATAAAGCACGTGTCACTGCAGCTTTGATTTCACATCAAACCTAAACAGTGAGAATGGGGCATGTAATTGTTCTTCACATTATGTGCTAGGCCTGGTAGAGGAGAGCATGTCTCCACCAGAGCCTCAAAGGAAGAATGAGAGCCCTGATAGAGACAAGTTAGTCAGCAGGCTTACCCTGCCCCCACAGAGTGGGTGAAGGGAGGAGGCTCTGCTGTGTCTCCTCTGCCTTTCTCCCGGGCCACCGGTGTGGACCTCCTTAGTGGCAGTGAGAGAAAGGAGAGGGTTGGAGAACTATCTGGAGCTGTACAGACAAGATGAGTCCTCCTTCCTCTTTTATTTATTTTTTCAAGCGACTCCTTTCCTTCTGTAAAGGAAGATCCAAGCTGAGCAGCATTCCTTTCCTGCTCCCAAGTCCTCAAACGGTCAAGAGACTGCAGGCACCAAATGCTGGGCTGGGCAACAGGAAACTCAGGACCCTCCTTCAGTGCTGAGCAGCAATAGTTGTTTCTTTAAGTTGAGATAAATCCAGGGAAAAAAGCAGGACCACTCAAAGATGGGGGCCCAGCTGGGCCTGAAGCTTTAGGGTGGACCTGAGTCAGGCTTCTTTTTTTTTTTTTTTTGGCTATTTTAAATTTTTATTTTTTTATAAACATATTTTTATCCCCAGGGGTACATGTCTGTGAATTGCCAGGTTTACACACTTCACAGCACTAACCATAGCACATACCCTCCCCAATGTCCATTACCCCACCCACCTTTCCCAACCCCCTCCCCCCAGCAACCCTCATTTGTTTTGTGAGATTAAGAGTCACTTATGGTTTGTCTCCCTCCCAATCCCGTCTTGTTTCTTTTCTTCTTTTTCTGCCCCCCTAGTCTTCCAAGTTGCATCTCCACTTCCTCATATCAGGGATATCATATGATAGTTGTCTTTCTCTGATTGACTTATTTCACTAAGCATGATACCCTCTAGTTCCATCCACGTCGTTGCAAATGGCAAGATTTCATTTCTTTTGATGGCTGCATAGTATTCCATTGTGTATATATACCACATCTTCTTTATCCATTCATCTGTTGATGGAC